>MU182161.1:387051-505191 GCA_016904865.1 Pissodes strobi
AGATCCACTCCTCGAAATTAGGGTTTCGTCATTCCGTTTCACGGTAAAATAATATATATTTTATGTCATGCCATTTATTTTTGGCAGGGTATATTTTTCATACCGAATTTATTAGGAATCATCTTGAAAGAGAGTAATTCGCGAATGTAATACAGAGATTCTTTTCTTAACAAGTTATTTTCGGATTTTCTTTAGTTCTTTAAAAAATATGGTTATTTAACTTATTTATTAAGGCCATTTATATGATATTAAATATTTTTTAAGAAATCAATACTCTAGTTTACCAAAACTTAAAATAAGGTAATTTTCTTACGCTCTAAAATGGTCTTAATAAAAATGTTATTTTTGCAATATTTTATCACTTTGCATTATACCGAAAAAGTTTGTCGAATATATGTGGTCAAAATGTGCAAGTAATCCTCTTCCTCAGATCATCCAATAATTTAATTCAACGATGCAAACATATGTTATTTTATATCAAAAATATTTGAGCCAGAACTACCAGTTCAACTCTTCCTATCGATATATGTTTAGCACATGCAATTTAAAAGCTGATGATAATGATAGAGTTATCCGTCATACCTGGATTATAGCTGAGAAAATAATTGATCGTATCAATCAAGCCATTGTCTTGATATAGAACGCTTGCTGCGTATGAGAGACAATGTAGCTCAGATAGGGATCTAATAAAGAAGGCACTTTTATAAAACAATAACACTCGGTTAAAGACTTAATGCATTTACACTATACTCGCAGCACCGGCAGCACAAACATCAATAAGAAAGGTGAGCATCTTTTAGAATATTTGTCTTCTAAAAACTTAGACATTATTTTATATATATAAATGAGGTAAGAAAAGAAGTTTTAGATATAACTCTAGCTACTCCATATTATATCAAACTAAATAACCGACCGGCATGTCTCGGACAGTCTCCTCAATGTTCGATCACATGTACATTCGCTTCGACATATCCGTTGAAAATACTAAAATGGCTAGCAACCAAGTGCCTAAACTCACCGAATGAATTGCTTACAAAGAGCATTTAAAGTTGGAACTTGAGGGTGAACAGTTATCCGCTTTCACTCTGGAGGAACTTGATGTAGCCACGATACACTTAGAAAGTGCTATAATAGCCTCTGTGGAACAGGTGGCAACCCAAAGGGATGTGCGATGGTGGAACAAGTCACTATTCAGGCTAAAAACTGAATCTAGGAAAGCTTTCAATGAAGCCAAAAGTTTGGGGAACTGGGGTAACTATCATAAAACCGTATCCGTGTATAATGAAGAGCTTCGGAGATCCAAAAGAAGAAGTCTTAAGTCCATTGCTGTGAAGGAATAGATGAATTAGCACACTCCATTCGCCTACAAAAATTGCTATCCAAGGAGCACTCAAATGAAATCTGCCTACAAAAGAATAGAACCCAAGGCACCTATGCTGAGACATCTCAAGAATGTCTAAGAATTCTTCTAGAAACACACTCTTTTGGGTCAAGCATATTTACCAAAGAAGGGCTGGCACAAGAAGATGAGCCCATTGAAACCGTTCAGCGGCCTACAAAAAGAGTAAAAGATCTAGCCAACAAAATCTTTACAAAAAACACAATCAGATGGGCCATATTAATCACCAAGAGTAGATGAAATCTTTCCAGCTTTGTTGCAACAAGGTATGGCGCATCTACTACCACACATTCAATCCATATTCACAGCCAGCTTTGCATTGGGTTACATTCCCAAAAACTGGAGGGAAGTTAAGGTAGCATTCATCGCCCAATTGCTTTGTTTCCAATAATCTCCAAAGTCATGGGACTACAGGTTCCATGACAGCAACTACTCAAATACCTCGAGAACAACAGAATACTCAGCGATAATCAATACGGCTTTCGCAAAGAGAGATCGACAGGAGATATTTTGGCCTATGTCACTCATATATGGAATAGCGCAATGGAAAACTACGGAGAGTCTCGAGCGATTGCGTTGGATTTTTCAAAGGGATTCGACAGAGTTTGGCATGACGGACTGCTCAACAAACTGCCGTTCTTGGAACTGCCCACCTCTCCCTGCAGCTGGCTGGCTAGTTTCCTTAAGAACCGATCCCAACACGTTGCAGTCGATGGACACATTCACCATCAACGCGGACGTGCCTCAGGGCGCAATACTTTCACCAACTCTGTTCCTCATCTATATTAATGACCTGCTGATCGAAACGAATAATCCTGTTTGCAGTTTTGCAGATGACAGTATCCTTATCTCCCACTTTAGATCAGAAATCCCCCTTATCAGCGACTGAGACTCATCACCGCAGACAGGTGCAGATTACAGCAATTAATCAAGACCTGGAGAAAGTTCAAACTTGGGGCGACCGAAATTTGGTCCAGTTGAATGCAGCAAAGACCCAAGCAGCAACGTTTACTAAGAGGGCCAATTCAGCGGACCCTGACATCATTATGGCAGGATCGACCATTCCTTTATCTTCGTCAATCGGGCTGCTGGGTGTATCGGTCAACAGCAATATGTCATGGCATGACCATGTTGCTAACATAGCAAAATCAGCCTCCCAGAAGCTTGGTGCGCTCTTTCGCAACAAAAAAACCCATACACCGCAACAGTTGCTCCTGCTGTACAAAGCGCAAATAAGACTGTGCTTAGAATATTGCTCACATATCTGGGGTGCCGCACCAAAGCATACCCTAAAGCTGCTGAATTCCATTCAGAAGAGGACTGTGCGTCTCGTCGGCGATCCGGAGTTGACTCGGAATCTGGATAGTCTGGAACATCGCAGACATGTGGCCGAGATGTCTCTGTTTTACAGGTACTTTCACGGCAGATGTTCCCAGGATTTGGTCCGCATCATCCCGCCCCTGGCAACTCCTGGCAACTCCTGTCAGACAGCCACGACAGACGGCAAGAACGCACCAGTTCGTCGTACAACTAGAAACACCTAGAACATCGCTTTCCCAGAACTCCTTTGTCTGGCGCACTGCATGACTGTGGAACTCACTTCCAGGACATCTATTTCCCACTAATTACAACCTACAAATATTCAAGAACCGTGTCAATCAACATCTTCGCACACACACCGCTCGTCGAGCGCCATAGGATCTCCCTTTAGTGTGTGTGTCATTGCCATAAAAAAAATGCTAAATACCAGAGGAACCAAGTCCCATTAGCCGAACCTCCTTCCTTCTTAAAAGCAGGTTTCTTTCTAATTCTCCACTGCATGCAAAACAATTCGCATACCAACCATCGAAATCTACCACCCTTACTCTTCAAAATTTCGTCCGTGTTATAGAGAAGGCACTACCTGAAAAATAAGTGGCGCTGTGTGCATTCCTAGATATAGAGGGTGCATTTGACAACACTTCACATGAATCCATTCAGCACGCAGCAACCCGTAGAGGAGTGGAACCAACCATTACAAAATGGTTGGTTCCACTCTTTGGTAAAACATGGGACCTAAAATCCTCCATCATCTGGTGACTCTATAATACTGTGTAAAGCATATTATAACCTTGGCCTGCTTAGGGTGGTGGGTAGAAACAAAGGAAATAACAACATAGCGAAAGCTAACAAGAGTACAAAGGGCTCGCTTGTCTGGGTATAACAAGGTGAAAACGTGCCCCACAGCAGCTCTGAAGACCTTACTTGATCTCCTTCCGCTGCACATATCCATAAAAAGGAGCTTTATATCAGTGCGTATAGAGTCACTCAGAGGCACAAACATTGAAGTCAGGAAACTTGAATGGTCACCTTAAAATTCTGAAAGACATCCAGATAGAGGCACCGGCCAAACCAGCCGATAAAATGAAAGAGAGAGGATCACTTATCTGGTACACAGATGGATCGAAGATGAAACAAGGAGTGGGATCCGGAGTTTATAGACCTTGGTGTCGGATCTCTGCACCTCTAGGAAACACTTCCCCAATCTTTTAAGCAGAACTAAATGCTTACAAGACCTAAGAGGTGCAAAGATTTATATCCTAGCGCTAGTATCTAACAGAATCAACTCCCGGCCAGCGTGGGATTGTCGGATGGCAGCAGACCACATGGCAAACAGAAACATACTCACCCTAATGTGGATACCAGGGCACGAAAGTGTGGAAGGCAACGCAGCCGCTGACGAGCTCACATGGAATGGTGCACAGACTGCCTTTTGCGGGCCTGAACCATTCTATAGCATCACTAGAGAACACGTAATTAATGAACTCAGACATTGGGAAAAAGGCAATGAGAAACACATTGGACCGATGCACCTGGGCAGAGACATGCCAAAAGACTCATCTCTCACTCGCCTAACTACACAAAAAAGCTTCTAAAGCTACAAAAAAAAATGAAATAAAACTAGTCGTAGGCCTTTTGGAGAAAATGGTGAAAACCACTAACTATCAATGCAGATTCTGGCAAAAAAATCTAAATTATTAGCATACATATTTTGGTTGTGTATTTTGTAAATATATAAAAGTGAGCATTATATTTTGAGCTTATTTAAGGTTAGATAAATAATAATGTTTATTGGACTATATCCTGATATCTATAAATACTAAAAATGTATTACGTCAGAGCACCTACTCTGCAAATGTCAGGCATTGAGTTGCCAAAGGTTGAGGCATCTCGAAAATGCACTTGTGGCACCTGCAGATCTACAAAAATTCAACCCTCGAAATATTATGAGGTTCTCAAAAGAGATATGAATTTTCGTGTAAAATAGAAGGATATAGACAAAAGATCAATTGTGGTCGACGTGTTGAAGGGCAAATCTTGCTGAGCACCCCTCTACCTACCATACAATACCATACCATACCATACAAAACACTCGATCACTAAAACATGCATGTCTTTTCGGTTGAGGCATAGTTTGAATTGTTTAAAAATGTTGGTTCTTGTTTTACGATAAAGTTTTTTAAGAGCGATCACCCAGGTGATTGTTTAAGTGTTCTTAGTTTATCTTAAATTCACTCAGCACTTTAATGCATTATAACTCTGCAACTTTTAAAATCACTTGACTTAGAACTTTGCCCTACCTATCGTAGATGTCAGTCTAGTACTTGACGCTGGTATCCCCTAAGAAACTACATTCCTATAAATTTAAACTCCTGAGTTAGGTTTGGGGATCAGCACACCCAGAAACTACGTCCCTATGGACTGCAATCCAATGGTTGAACGGTATTAGGGCGAGACAAAGTCTGCCGGATCATGAATCCGCAAAACTATTTATATAATAAATTCTGCTGACGATTGCCACTGTAAGGCTCATAATAGCATCCGCTCTTCGCTTGCATTGTTTTTAATTTGCCTCAGTGTTTACATAATATTTTCTAATTTCAGGTTCAAACTTAGGCCAGCGTGATGATTAATTAGAAGTAGCTCATTAACTATATTGATACTTATTTGATAATCATGATAATTACCCTCCAGCTCTTTTATCTACATTATTATGTTAAATATGAATGATTAGAATCACTCGATAAAAGCCATCACCAATTTAAAGTCATTGAATGAAATATATATAATAATCACACATTTATGCCTATATATAGTATTCTATAATTAATTAACCTTCTACAAAACCAATCACAAAGCGTAATTATTACCAAAAGGGTAGGAAAGGTTATTGTATTTCATTATATTTTTGCAGCAAATAGAATGTTAATTTCCGCAAAAAAATGCTGACTATGTATTTGCATCAGGTATTTAGTGCGCTTTATCTGAAATTGTACTAAAGCTGCAAAAAATGTATTCCATTTAGCATATACATGAAATATTTTGCACAGTAATGAACAAAACGATTCTAAACCATCGCAGCGGTAGAAAATATATTAAAAATTTGTATTCTGATGAGTTTGGTAATTTGTTTTAGGATGGTAGTATATAAATGCATAAATATAGGCAACCAGAAGCGTTAAGCTTCTATATGTGCCAAGCGACCATGATGATACGGGGTTTAAATTGTTTATCTTCTAGGTAAGGATTAGATACGGTCCAAGGAGATATCTACATCTGGATACAATTTAAAAAAATATCATCCTGCTCGTGTGGCACATGCAAAATATAGATTTGGCTCTGCTAAAAAGATAATTACTATGCAGTTTGGTGGTTTATGTATCATATTTGTTGTTGGGGAATCACCCAACATGTGTATAAACCCAACACCGTATATTTTGGTGGTAACACCCTGTTTGTTAGTAGTATGACTGAGACATAATTCAAACCCAAGTTAAGATAAGTTTATTTTGTCAACGCAGTATGATGTCAAATAAGATGGTTGATGTGAGGCTGTACTCTAATGTGTATAATAATAGAAGTTTTAAGTTGACTTGCGTTATACTCGACAATATAACTTGCAACTTCCGCAAGTCTCTATTGATAAAGATAAAATAAATATCCCAAGTCAGCTTAAGTTAAGTGATCCCTATTATTCTTCTCCACCAGACATCGATATGTTGTATGGTGCTGATCTCTACTAGGATCTGATTTTAGATGGTGTATATAGGTTAGGCAAGAATCTCTCCGTTTTGCAAAATACACATTTAGGCATATATTTAAAATATATGCATTTAAGATGGGTAATTGCAGCAAACGCTCCTGTTTCCAATTCTCGTTCAACATATCTCAGTGTTTGTAACCCTGCGCGTAGAGATGTGTACGGTGGTTTTACTCTGTTTGTTCAGTCCAAGTATTTTCGAATCCTCCACTCGAATCTTAGAAAATGGATCGTTTCTAGTCAATCTACCCCTCAGGTCATCTTCTGAGTATAATAGGCTGGGCGAGTAATTTTCTAGTGCTAAAAACAGAATCGTTCGTATCATAACCAAATTTTGTCCTTTACCCGATTATGAAGATACTGAATGATTTTAATGTAGCTGACATTATATGAAATGTTGTACTTCGAGAAGTGCACCCTCTATAACGCGTTTGTTCCTATGCGTGTTTTTAGATTTCTTTGCGTGTTTGATTTCTGCGTGTTTTAATAAGGTGTTGCCGTAATTCCCTTTATACTTAAAGAAGTATGCTCTTGTTTGAGTTCCCTAATATTGAATGTATTTATCGGTTGGAGTTCTTACTCCTTCATGGCGGGGGAATATGTTGGGCAAACACCCAACATGTCTATTAACTTATCGTTTTTCACCGTATAGTTTGGTGATGACACCCTGTATGTTAGTAGTATGACTGAGCCATAATTCAAATCCAAATAAATTTATTTCACCCCAGGTAAACAGCAATTTGTACATTTAAAGCATTGTATTTCAGTTACTCCTTAGTCCGAACCTGAATTGCCGGTAGAATAGGTTTCATGTTGTCACTCCGTCAAGAAAAACATTATTAATCGTTCTCAATTTAATATATCTTTGTCTCCGTTAATGTTGTGGAAGCAACAATATGTCAAATAAAGAAAGAACATGTTTTTACCCTCTAAAATTCATCAACGTCCGCGCAATTACCGCTCTATTCTCCCTTCGCGCTGGTAAGAAAAAATCATTTTAGTGCCTTACAAGCACTCAACCGTGAAGCATCGATCCAGGCATCGCTCTGCTTGAGTTTGGCGCCAAGAGATTTAGTCGTTTTCTCATTTTGTTTGCATAGATATTTAGAAAATATAGTTTTCGGGAAAGACGTTACTCGGAAGTCCATTCCAGAGCGGGGCAGTCCTCTAGACAAAGGAGTCCCGCAGCAGCAACATCATAGGTGTTCGCAACTGAATCATATACTGAGGCGCAGCTTGCGTCTGATGGGTGTTTCTGTTTGGCACAACTCTGGGCGGAATCATAAGTGTCAGTTCGTTCGAACACTTTCGGTAATAGTATCGATAGTAAAGAGGTAGGTCCGCCATTTTTCTTCGATAATCAAGGCTATGTCTCTAGTCACCTCTGAGTCATCCACAAGATGGCATGTCCTCCTCTGTATGGAGCCTAATATCTTGAGCAAGTGTTTG
This sequence comes from Pissodes strobi, assembly GCA_016904865.1. Lineage (NCBI taxonomy): Eukaryota > Metazoa > Arthropoda > Insecta > Coleoptera > Curculionidae > Pissodes > Pissodes strobi. The sequence goes on from MU182161.1 coordinate 394,980, forward strand.
GGTGTCGAGCTCCACACATGGGAACCTTATTCCAGAGATGGTCTTATCTGTGCCTTAAAGAGCAGTAACAGCTGATGAAGTATATACAACTTTTTTGCCCTGTAAAGTGCTCCCAGCCCAGCAAGTTCATGGATGAGGCCAGAGATAATGCATTCGAGAGCGTTGATTGCTCTAGGCTTTTTCAGCTTTATTTTAGTGACATATGACTTTTAGTACTCTTCGGAAAGGCCATTTGTAGTAGATAATTCAAGAGAGAAGGCTTGGCGGAGATAAAGGGAAGTCTGCTTGTCCTGCTGGAAGGATGGGTCAAAATCGAAATTGTTGGGTACAGTTGACTACTTTCTAGACCCATTGGGGTGGGGGAGGATTCCTCCACTATTGCTTGCTATACCAAAATGTTCCAAGAATTTCTGATGCTCAGGCGAGCCTTGCCTGCTTTAGTTTTTTCAGCTTTCTTTCAGTGACATATGACTATTATTACCTTTGCAAAGGCTGTTTGTAGCAGCCAAATCAAAAGTGAAGGCTTGGAGAAGATAAAGGGATCCTGTTGGAAGGATGTTTCGAAACCGAAATTGTTGGGTACAGTTGACTAGACCCATGGGAGGGAGTTCCTCAGTGATCTCCCTCCTACGCTGATATCATTGCTATAATAAAATGTGTCAAGAATCTCTGATGCTCAACAAAAAGTTTACTGCTCTATGTTTTTTCAGCTTTATTTCATTGACATATAACTATGATTACTCTTATGAAAGACATTTGTAGCAGGAATATCAAGAGGGAGGGCTTGGCGGAGATAAAAGGACGTCTGCTTCTTCTACTGAAAGGATGGGTCGAAACCAAAATTCTTGGGTACAGTTGGCTGATTTCTAGAGCCATGGGAGGGAATTTCTGAACTATTTTCTACGGTGATAGGCTTGCTATACCAAAATGTGTCAAGAATCTCTAATGCTGAACAGAGCGTTGACTTCTCTAAGTTTTTTCAACTTTCTTTCAGTGGCATATGACTATTATTACTCTTCGAGAGGCCATTTCTAGCCGGCAAATCAAGAAATAAGACTTGGCAGAGATAAAGGGAAGTCTGCTTGTCCTGCTGGAAGGATGGGTCGGAACCAGGATTGTTGGGTACAGTTGACTAATTTCCAGATTCATGAGGAATTCCTCAAGTATCTTCTACGGTGATATGATTGCTACACCAAAATTTGTCAAGAATCTGTGATGCACAAGAGAGCGTTGACTGCTCTAAGTTTTTTTTAGCTTTCTTTTGGTGACATATGACTATTATTGCTCTTTGAAAAGGCTATTTGCAGCCGGCAAATTAAGAGAGGAAACTTAGCAGAGAAAAAGTGTAGTCCTCTTGTCATACTGGAAGGATGAATCGAAACCGAAATTGTTGGGTACAGTTGACTGATTTCTAGACTCATGGGGAGGAATTCCTCAATTATCTTCTTCGCTGATATGTTTGCTATACCAAAATGTGTCAAGGATAGCTGATGCTCAAGAAAGCGTTGACTGCTCTAGATTTTTTCAGCTTTCTTTCAGTGACATATGGCTATTATTACTCTTTGCAAAGGCTATTTGTAGTAGGCAAAACGAGAGAGAGGGCTTGACGGAGACAGATGGAAGTCTGCTTATCCTACTGGAAGGATGGATCGAAAGCAAAATTGTTGGGTAGAGTTGACTGATTTCTAGACCCATGGTAGAGAATCCCTCAATTATCTTCTACGCTGATATGCTTGCTACACCAAAATATGTCTAGAATATCTAATGCTCAAGAGAGCGTTGAATGATCGAGGGTTTTTTTAGCTTTTTTTCTGTGATATATGACTATTGTTACTATTTACAAGGTCTATTTGTAGCAGGAAAATCAAGAGGGAAAGCTTGGCGGAGATAAGGGAAGGTCTGCTTGTCCTACTGTGAGAATGAGTCGAACCCGAAATTTTTGGGTACAGTTGACTGGCTTCCCGACCATTGGGGGGGGGGGGGGGGGGGGGGGAGAGAATTCCTCAAATAACTTCTAAGCTTATATGCTTGCTTTAAGAAAATGTGTCAAGAATCTCTGATGCTTAAAAGAGCGTTGACTGATCTAGGTTCTTTCACCTTTCTTTCCAACTACTCCATGCCTATCGTGAGTACCTCAACCTTCTAAACAGGTTACTCTGCGGGCACTGGGAATAGGGGCTTAAATTGTGGTTTCGGACCAAAATTATTTTGAGGCTACTTATTATTAGTTAGAGATTAATGAATCATTGGGAAACTGAAAATAAGGTACTAGCAATGATCTCTTATTCGCCTAACTATTAATTAGCTGCTGAGGCTTAGCAAAACTGAACCTGAGCCAACATTTTCACCGGACAGGGCTCCTCGTCCTAAATAGTTGAAAATTTGTTATACTTCGGCTGAAATTGCGAATCATATATTGTGTTACTTCATAATTTTATCTAGAAGCTTACAGCATTGTAAAATATCTCCAAGGGAATATCACAATATCAACAGTTATGCAGGAAGTGTGAACATTACTGCCAGCCACTAGATGCTTACAAAAGATCTTTTATGTTATGGTAACAAATAGCAATTTGTAATATTCTTTAATCAATTACATTAATACTCATCTCTATATTGCAGGAAATGTGAGAACAAAAAAAAAAGTGAAGTATGCACAAAAGTCCTGGCAAAGGACGCATTCCGGGACCGTCGAACGAATAAATTAAAACCATAGATCATATTTTTCACTTGAGTGAATATTTATCCGGCAGAATGTGGCAATAACAACCTCAAATTGGCACGCCTGTAAAAAGCCCTGCCGACAGCACTCTAGTGCTTTATTAGAAATTATTGCTTTCTGTTCACTTCAGCTGTTCGAGAGATTCATCGCAATTCTCGCGTCAGGATTTTCATTAGCTCCTTGAGACTGAAGTACGAGATTTATTTCGTTTTATTTTTGTCTAATTAAATGTCTAAGAACTACTGATCGATTTCCAGGAATAGCTTGTCCTCGAGATTCAGTTCGATTTTATTAGTTATTTGTTGTTGTTTAAATTTAGTCTCAATAAGCTATATTTTCCTCACTGGACCTTCTCGCTCAGACATATATTAATAGGCTTTCATACTCAACAAATAAACCAGCTACTGAAAATTTAATTACAATAATTATTAATGAAATGTATTGGTAAACATAATCAGGACTAGGTGTGAGCAATATGTGATATTGTATTCTTATATATATTTAAAAGACATCGATGTATAGGATTTTTTTATACGGAATTTTTTAAAAGTTGTTTAGTCGAATTTTTGATATATCGATATAGATATATGAAAATATACAAATTTTATATATACAGGGTTAGTAAAAAGAACCGGAACGCTTAAATATCTTTAAAATCGCTCAAGCTGCATTTACAAACTCTGGTACCTGGGGGTTCCGGGCATGCAGAATTAAACCATGATATCGGCACTGTTGCCAGACTTCCCAGTTTTGCGCCACATGGAGTAATTTTGTTATCTTAAATGGAACGCCCGACTTATTTTTATTACAATAAATTGGGCGGATCAAATTTACTATGGCCCCAAATTTTCAAAATTTAATCTCTTTTAATTGCTGAGATGTGACAACAATGCATTTTTAGTAAAAAGTACAGGAACGCTTAAATATTTTCAAAATCGCTCAAGCTGCATTTACAAAATTCGGTGCCTGGGCTTTCGTTGCATGCAGAATTGGACTATGATATCGGCACTATTGCCAGATTTCCCAGTTTTGCGATACACGGAGTCATTTTGTTATCTCAAATGGAGCGCCCCACTTATTGTCATTGCAATAAATTGGGCGTATCAAATTTAGTAAGGCTCCAAATTTTGAGAATTTTATATCCCCTAATTGCTGAGATGTGACAACAACGCATTTTTAGTAAAAAGTACGGGAACGCTTAAATTCTTCAAAATCGTTTAAGCTGCATTTACAAAATTCGGTACCTGATGGTTTCAGGACATGCGGAATTGAACCATGATATTGACACTGTTGCCAGATTTCCCAGTTTTCCAGTACACGTAGTCATTTTGTTATCTTAAATGGAACGACCTTTTTATTTTGATTGCAATAAATTGGGTACGCCAAATTTAGAAGGATTCCAAATTTTCAAAATTTTATCTCTATTCTCTATTATGTGCTGAGATATGACAACATCGCACATTTTCACTACAAATTTACAAATTGCATAATGACTACGTGTACCGCAAAACTGGCAACAGTGCCGATATCATGGCTCAATTCTGCATGCCCGGAAACCCCCAGGTATCGAATTTTGTAAATGCTGCTTGAGCGATTTTGAAGATATTTAAGCGTTCCGGTACTTTTTACTAAAAATGTGTTGTTGTCACATCTCAGCAATTAGAAGAGATAAAATTTTGAAAATTTGGGGCCTTACCAAATTTGATACGCCCAATTTATTGCAATAAAAATAAGTGGGGCTTTCCATTTAAGATAACAAAATGACTCCGTGTAGCGCAAAACTGGGAAATCTGGCAATAGTGCCGATATCATGGTTCAATTATGCATGCCCAGAAATCCTCAGGTACCAAATTTTGTAAATGCAGCTTGAGCGATTTTGAAGATATTTAAGCGTTCCTGTTCTTTTTACTAACCTTGTATATATTGATTTAACAAAATTTTGATCATCAGGAGATGATTAATCATCTCCTGATGATGCTTACATTGTTAGCTAAACGCGCGTTGAGAGCAAAAGAAAAATGGTTCGGTATTGTGGATAAAACTCTGCTTTAGTGCATTTTGCCGAAGGTTCCAAACCCCAATGTACACAACCATTAGTACATGCCAGACCAAATATACTAAAGTCGGTACCCAATAATTTGAACAGTCACTTTAGCGGTTCATAAAAAAGTGGCACAATCTTCGTACCCTTTCCATGTGGAAAATGAAACCTCAACCAAGTGGATCCGGAACAAAGAAAAATGCATACTCTTTAGAAACAGCCATGCACTTTACTTTGCTATTTATGAAAAGATCCTCCTTCATCCAGCCATCAATGCTACTTTACTCAATCGGTAATGATGTTGAAGTTGTTGAAACCGCACAAATATCTTACCCGGTGCAATCGTCACAAGCATTATCTACAAGAGCATCATCTTCCAACTCCCCTGCCCTTTCACAGTCTCAATATAGTTCGTGAGAAGAGCAAAAAATTAATCACCGGTACAGTAGCCAGAGAAAGAAAAACTTCACACCGAGGAATTCAGTAGATGCAGATCAAGGTGTCGCCAAATATTTCAGTGCAAAAAAAGCAAAAATACAATAGACCGAGACAGAGAATATCTCTCAGAAAATTGACAGGCAACAGAGCCTCTAAGTGTTCCCACTTAGGAACTGGAAGAGCTGTGTGATTCATTCACAAATTAAATATTTTAAACGTTGAGTTTCATCCCTTATTGATGAAATATCAACTTCATTCCAGAACAAGCTTAAAATGTCAACATTGCACTCAATTCTCACCGTCTGATTCTTCGTATACCTCAGAGTGATTAATATTCTTTCTCGTGCACGGACACATTCCCTCCCACCTTCTCTATGAAAGAGCTAACCATCCTTGCCAATTACAGGAAAGATTCTATCGACATTCAATGAAAACCTATAAAGTTCCCATCTATCTGAGAGAGACCTTTTCCTGCTGCGAACAGGCTAAATTTCACATTTCCTCTTATGTATGGATAGCCTCGGTACATGAAAATTTTGGGCTTTTATTTTCGAAATTGGTTGAAAAATTGTTGGACGTGACATGTGACTTGCGAGTCGTCTTTCGATTGGTCAGTCGAAGTTCTTTAAATGGGGATTTTGAGGAAAGTTCCTTTGCCTTCTACGTTGTTTTCTCGATTTTTCAATAATGTCCCTTTACGTCGGACTGGCGTTTGTAGCAGCAGTCGCTGGTGTCGGATAGAAATTTAATTGATTTTACCTTATGCAGGACTTTCCAACCGACCCATTTTTGGATTATGTAATGGTTTGGAACCTTCGGCAAAACAGCAATAAGCGACAATTTACTAACAAAATACAGTCGTCAAATGATCTGGACATCTATAGAATATACTTAGTATGATTTAGATTTGGAGATCTGGTAGGCTACTCAGTTAAGCCTATTCTTTTAATTTGCTGAACAGCAAATCTGGTGTTCTAATAGGAAGTGCTTAATTCAGGTTAAGTGGAAGTAAATTACTTCTTTTGATAATGGTTTCATGGTTCATTAGAGTTCAAATTTTCACTAATAAATACGATTGCACAATAGTATATCCTAATATCCCAACAAAGATTATTGTCATTCCACTAAATACAGACGTCTTAGCAGTCTCAATTTATTAAACCTGTCTGCAAAGTGGGTTTCAAATGGATAGTACTTGTGCATTTTCAACATCCCTTACACAATCGAGGGGGTTCCTCTTGAGGCTGACAATTAAGTCTTAAAACTCAATTGCGACGTCAATATACAAAAAAGGAACTGACAACTCTTTTTTTGGCTCCGCAATTCAAGAACGTCACTGCATGGGGAAGTTGTTAACCATAAAACATATTTTCAGCACTGTTTCATAATTTAGATTTTGCCTAACTTGATTTTGTTTCAAGCTATTGTTTTAAAACCAGAATATTACTCCGTAACTCGAAGAGTAATTAAATCTCAAGACTCAATTGCGATGTTGATGTACTAAACCCAGATGACCACTTTGCATTAATTTGGCCTTGCAATTTCGGAACTTTACTGTATGGAGTGTCTCGTAAGAATGGGCGTTTAAACTTGATTAAAGTTTCCCACTTGAATTGTTATGTTGTTAGTTATGGAAGTGGCCTCCACTGGGAACCAAAGCCGATGAAAATCTCAGTTCAGGAGTTCCTGTAAGATAAGCTATTTTGATAAAAATTATAGTTAATGTACTTTGCAAAGGGAATTTTAGGTTAAATGACGCTTAATTTAAATTTAATATAATTATCTTTTATAACTTCAATCAATCTGGTTCGTGTAAGATTCCTTAGAGAGTATTCATATATTTCCGATTAAAGCGCATGCCACATCTTTTTTTATGATCGGCACAGACACAAAAGGAAAATTCTATACTACTCAGCGAAAGGTGCGTGTGCGGAGAACACGGTGGACGTTGGACTTGAAGCGTTGTAGGTTGTAATTTTCGGGAAAGACGTTACTCGGAAGTCCATTCCAGAGCGAAATACTACTGATAAAGAAGTAGTTGATCGCAACTGAATCGTATGTTGATGAGCAGCTTGTGTGTGATGGGTGTTTCTGTTTGACAAAACTCTGGGCGGAATCATAAGTGCCAGCTCGTTCGAACACCTTTCGTGGTAGTATTGATAATAAAGGGATAGGTCCCCACTTTTCTCCGATGTTCAAGGCTACCAAGGTCTTTAGTCAACTCTGGGTCACCAACAAGACGGACTGCTCTCCCATATGGAGTCTAATATCTTGAGCAAGTGTTTGGGTGCCAAGCTCCATACATGGGAACAGTATTCCAGAGATGATCTTATCTGGGCCTTATAAAACAGTAAGAGATGATGAAGTGTATAAAACGTTTTGCTCTATAGAGTGCTCCCCGCTTCTGTGCTGCTGCCTTGGCGATTTTGGTGATGTGATTACTCCAAGATATTATGTTGTTTTCTACGTTGATGCCCAGCAAGCTTATGGATGAGGCCAGAGTCAGTGTTTGACAGGTTCTGCGGTGTTTACTTTTTTGAGAAGACAGCCGCTTCAGTTTTTCCTGCGTTAAACTTGACATTATTTTTCTCACACCATTCCACGATGGTATTCATATCCTCCTTGACGGAGGAATCTGATTTTCTCCGGCTTGCTTTTAAATTCCTCCTAGAGATTTCCATCAATACCAACTCGGATGCTCCTATCCCTTAAGAAATTCAAAAGCCATAGAAGGTGGTAGCCAGTATGCTGTCAATTTGCTTAACAATCCGTGATGCCACACCCTATAAAATGCTTTGTATATGTCGAGAGTCAGTGCACGAGATTCGCTGTAGCTCTCAGTGGCTTTGGTCCCCAGGTAGGTCACGTAAGTCAGGAAATCTCCCGTTGATCGTGCGTGCGGAAGCCATACTGGCGATCGCTTATGATGCCTGCCAATTCGAGATATTTTAATAGCTGTTCGTTGCTCAGTTTCCTTATGACTTGAATGCCAAACAACTAATCTATTTACCACATAATTAAAATACGCCATCTCACTCGCAGGTGGATTTTTTTAATGTAGAAGAGAACGCGTAACTACATTCGTAAAGTACAGTGGACAAGTTTACCCCACACAAAGATTAACTAGGACAAGGTGAGACAGAAAGATCTGTTTATTTTAAACACTGATATACCAGAGCAATAAACAGGTGAATAACTAGTAAAAATTAACCTAAGATAGGTATCTAACATAAAATTGCAGAAATTAACACGATACAGTGTAAAAATAAAATGCAGCAGTTACAATAAATGAATAAATAAATAGAAGATAAGTCAAGAACACAGGAAGAAATATAACAGTAAAATTAAAAATTCAATGAGAAAATGAGACAGGAAAATGCAGACACTAACCCAAACCAACCCAACAAATCCAATTACCCAAACTAATCATTTACGGACTACCTATTTACGGATATGTCTTATTGTCTTGTGTTATTGTCTATAACATTAGTGATGTATAACCTTGCTAATTTTTTGTCAGATAATCTGGGCTCAATAACACGAGTGTTTGTAGTTGGTTTATGTCATCTTTTTGGCATGCAAGCAAATGGTCGAGATGCGAGCAACGTGCTCTGAAAGGATCTGGAAGTATGGGGGATCGCAACGGGACACCACGCCTTGTAATTTAAAGATCCTCGAGTCTTTACTGCTTCAAGTTAGTGTTTTCGGTATGCGGACGACAACTGATACTACACAGTAAGCGCAGTATTTTTTTCTGCGACAAGGGGAGCACAACGGGCACGGCCTTTTAATTTATATATCTTTTTTCTTTTTACCTGAGATTCATCGTTATCGTAGATTTGCCATATAAAGCCAATCGGAATAATTTAAATATTATCAAGGCACAAAATACAACACACATCAAAAATAGGTAACAATGCTGCCTGAATTCGTGCAAATGGGCTATTACTACCCTTTTCTATTCCGATTCGCTCCTGCATTTTATACCCGTAGTGAAAACTATGCTGCGATTACACTTATTCTATATTTATAGAAGTATATATTATTATAAAAATGTATTGTTCCTTTAAAGCTGAGCATTCAACCTTAATACATTTTAATTTGTTGAAATCTTAACCTGTTATCATGTTTCTAATGTAGTACTTTTGGTGTTTTTTATTTACACAAAAATGGTGTGTATTTTATACTTTTCTAATTCTTGCATTTTTTATGTATTTTAACTTGACTTGTGAAAATATTGTATATTTTGTAGTACCAACAAATTATGATTATTATGACTGTTGGCGCATCAAAAATATATGATTATTATGATTATCTTGGGACCAATAAACTATGATTATTATGATTATCTTGGTTATCAATAAATTTTGATTATTATGATTATCTTGGCACCAATAAATTATGATTATTATGATTATATTAGATATACGGAATCACCAAGAGCTGCGCTCTCTTCTTTTGTATGCTAAGTTTTACTTAGTCTTACATAATCCTGTCTCACCTTAACCTCCTAAATTTGAGATAAATCAGATAAATTTAAATCCCTAATAATTAATAACAAATTAAATAAATAAATCTAACCATACACTTGCTTTAAATCAGCTGTGCTGTTCTTCTCGTAGAGAGCCCCAATTGTCGCTAATCTGTCTACAACTTATTGCATCTAACGCTCTTTGCGTGGCAGATGACTCCTCGAAAAGAGATTTACAGTTTTAGTATATTAGCTCGTCCTCGAGGTAACAGAAAGATAAGTTTGTTTTACTTTTGTTAGAAAACCTTTGGTTTTATGAGTTTGTTAAATTCCCTACTGCCTGAATTTGATTTCATTTAAACTTGAAATTTTTACTTTTTGATTATAAAAAACACAAATTAGAGCCTTGTCTTATTTGAAGAGATTTTAACGATTTACTCTCAGCCCTCAGTCTAGAGGAAACTTTACCTGCCCTTTGCGACGAGAAAAATAGGATCCAGCCCTTATATACCCGTGCCTCCAGAATATAGAGCTACGTAAAATTAAAATAATGAAAGTATAAATTTTGCGTAATAGAGTCGGTTCTCACCTGGAATAGCACACACCGAAACATTGTTTTTTTCCATTTCTTCTTCGGATGGGATCGTCTGATAACTGCGAGTGGATCGCCGCATTTTTTTACTTACTATTTTTAGATCAAGATATTGACTGTATCAAAAATATTATTTTACATGCAGATCTATATACACTGTATTTGAAGTCAGGAGAATATCCGCAGAGTCATGGCGAATTAAGCCACAGTATATGAAATTAATGGGCCCTGTATCATCCGATTAACGTCATCTGGGGAACATAATTTCACCTTGACCAAACCCTCCACAACTCTATGGACATTAGTCGCAACCACATTTTGAAGTACATGTACCCAGATGGCGGTCCCTGTATCAGCCGATAAACGTCGTCCGAGGGATGTCATATAGAAACACGTATAAGGTTACAGAGGTACTCGCGGAATCGCGGATCGTTAAACCACGGACTATGAAATTTGTAACCCCTGTATCAGCCGATAAATGTCGTCCGAGAGGCACAACTTCACCGTGATTAAACTCTCCACGATCCCGCCAGAATCTGCCAGACTCTTTAGTTACCTAAGCTTTGAACTCTCTTTGATATCTGCGGCGCCCTTCGCGGGCCGCTTTTATATGCTTCTAGGCTCGTGCGCCTGTGCTGTAACCCCTGCCGCGACTCCCTTGTATCCATTTAGCAGATTTATTTATATCAATGTTTTAAATTCGGATTATTTTTATTTATTTCTTTAATTATGCAATGTAAAATCAAATAATAAATAGCAAATAAAATAGGGTTAAGAAAAAATGTGAAAATTAAAAAAATATATGTAGGATAGGGCTAGGTTATTTCAACCTTTCTTCGGGATTGGTTTAGCTCATTTCCACTTGGAAGGGAAGCATGCAGTTCTGTATGATAGGGAAAAAAGCTTGCGTAGTGGAGCTGTCACATCACATCAAAGCAAATTCAATCAGAAAATGCTTTATTGTAATAAGAAAAAACTGTTGCCTTATTACAAAGTAATAAAAATCTTAATATACCAATGCAGTTACATTCATACAACCAACGGTCGTCATCATTTATTTAAATTTGAGAAATACATAGTCCAAGCAATTCTAATAAAGTTTAGGAGTTGTGTTAGTTAGCTTTTGCTATTTAATTGAGGTTTACCTAACTTTAGGTTTACCTAACTTTACTTAGCGCTATAATCTACTTTGACAGGTCCTTCTTTGAGAATATTTTAATTGGAGCTTAGAAAAATTAATCGTATATTAGAGTTTACTATTTTAGGCGGTTATCCCCCAAGAGACTGCGTCCCTGTAGACTCCAGCTTCTAAGTTTGGCTTGATGATTAGGGGGCGTACTGATAGAACAACCAGAGAACTTCGTCTCTGTGAACTGCAGCCCAATGATCAAACTGAATAAGTAGGAGACAAAAGTCTCCGGACTGATGATCCGCTCTCTATTTATATAGTAAAATTTGTTGCATGTTGCAATTTTAAAGGTCATAATTGGCTGCATTTTCGCTCGCATTGCTTATAATTCCAGTTTAAGGTCAAGCTTAGGAAAGGGTGATAATTAAAATGTTTTAGTAGATCATGATATTAGTCAGATAGTCGAACCATATGTAAGTCTACCTATGATAGATTGCTTACGAATTATACTCCATAACTAGTTGATTGTTAGTGATAGGCTCAGTAGAGTTATGGGCATATTACAACAGGCATTATTAGGATCATTTCTTGGAAGAAAAAAGTTACTCGTTCCGATTAAAATAGTAAATAACATTAGTTAGTTTAGCGATGAGTTGAGGGCAACGAAGGAATGGTTAAAGCTACTTGGGCAGCTTAGCGACTGGACTATTGTCGTCCTCAATATCGCACTTAATACTTCTTACATTCAAAAATTTTACAAGAAGCGATTTCCTTGTCATATCAACAGTAAATGACGTGAAAAACCATAACTTAACATAGAGGTAATTATGCAAATCAAGAAAATAAGATATCAGTATTGAACGAATTTTCATTCTCAGAAGTAGGATGCAATGAAGTAAGGGAATATATAAAATAATTTGAATATTTAAAACAAATTTGAAGGTAATAATATGTTTAATAATAATTGTCAGCTTGGATTTAGAAAAACATAAGAATAATGCTCAGGATTTACTTATTGTACTTAATTTAATTGGAACGATTTAAGATGCATTTGATTTAAATACAATAAGATTTTGCCTGCTTTCGATCCAGTGAACCCTCGTCCCCCAAAGGAATTCTCCTCAGAAGACCCCCCCTCTCTCTCTCTCTCTCTCTCTCTCTCAAGTCGTATACTTCATGGCTGAAGTGTCGTGATCTCATCGTTTCCATTTAAGTTGTGGTTTGGGCAATCTTCCTCCGTTTATCCCTGTCTGAGGCATTCCTGATGTTTTCTTGAGACGGAGCACCGGTGAATTCCTTAACTTGGTCGATCCATCATCTTCGGGAGCGTCCTCGAGATCGTTTCCCCTCCAGCTTCCTCTGCACAACCAGTTTTTCCAGATTGTCGTCCTTCCTTCTAGTGACGTGTCCAAAGTATTTCAGGATTCGCCGCTTTATTACACTTGCCAGCCAATGAATGAATTCCAAATTCTTCCAGTATGGAAACATTGGTTCTACGTGCTATCCAAGGGATCCTCAGGAGTCTTCGCCACACCCACATCACGAAGGCATCCAGCTTTTTGATGTCAGCGGCTCTCAAGGTCCAAGTTTCCGCTCCGTATATGGAGATGGAAAATACAAGTGTTCTAACTAACTTGCATTTTGTTGCGTTCGTAATGTGGTTATCTTTCCAAATTTTTGTTAGTTTAGTCATAGTCGATTTTGCCAGCGCTGTTCTTCTTTTTATATCCGGCACCCAGATAGACTATTTCACTTACATTATCTACATCATGAATGCTAGGTGCGGCTGCTAGTTTGTTGATACGATCTATTACCAAAAGTTTTGTTTTTGTCGGTTGAGTATTAAACCGAATCGTAAACTCTCTTGCTAGACCCTTTCAATCAACTCTGCCATCTATTGTTCCTCTCAGAAGACCTAAAGCATATAAATTTGCCTCACAAAGCCTTAAGCGCATGCAACCATATTTGCATGAAAGGTGTCAGGCTGGGCACCACTTCGGGGTAATATCGACACAGTGTGAAGCTACCATTGGTGATTCCCAGGTCTCCAGCAATGATCCAACTCTGTCTGATCCACGGTCAGATTTATTGGTGTTTGCTGATGACACCACTGTGTATGTCAATGCGGATACATTGTACAAATCACTGGAGAGATCCTTGATAGAAAAGAAGGAAGCTAAGGACTGATATTGCATTAAAGATTTTCTATTTGACAGATTCAGCGAGAGAACTTTGATGTTGAGAATGCAAAGTTTCTTAGAATGCATATGTGGGATGCTGACACAGATACAGTCCCTTCAAAGCTTGCCTGCTTCGTAAGGAATTTCCCATTATTAGTTGCAACGCTAGTATCGTATAATAGTCAGCTAACGTCGTCGTACACAACTAATTGAATAATTTCCGTTAAAGGCGTCAACATCTTTCTTAATTAATCATTTAAATTTCTAGCAAATTTTCTATAGCTTATTCATCTTACGACTTTTAAAATGGCACCCGTGACGTCCGGATTAATATGGTGAAAGATACGCGTTGCCGGCGACAGTTAACTTCAAAATTAAATTAATGATGTGCCCTTTGATACTGTCAAGTATTAATAGAGATACAAAAAAAAGCTACGAGAAAAGTTGTTATATTGGGGCTAGAATATTTTGTTTTTTAGATGAATTTTATAGTTTGCACTAGTTGTATTAAATAAGAACTATTTATTAGAGAATTAACTTTTAAATACACACATTGTGAAAGTTTATTTATATTACAGTTTATGCCTATAAATCTGAATATTGTTTGCAATCAAAAAAAGAATATGCGCAAATATGCACTTTTTTATTTCTGCAGGTGTAACGTTGTACATGTATCTTAGTAGTATACTTCGATTTCCTCTGTGTATCCGCTAAGTTGTGGTATCGATTCTCGCAACATTACTACTACGAGTGGATTTCAGTACTCTGACCCGTTTGACAGCAAACGCCTCGCCTTCCGAAGATGCGCATCAAAATGGGATATATCGAAGGAAGTTAAAATTGACTCTCTCTTCTCGTTTGGACTTCCCTCCGAGAAGGTGCCTTGTGGCAATTAAGTTTTCAATTGCTGGTTGATGATTGCCGATATAATTTTTTGTTAAAATTACAAAGCGTAGTAACGCGTATCTTTTGTTAGAGTACCGGCTATGCTGTTGTGAAACATCGTGTGAAAAGCGGTGTGATAACCCTCTTATTTTAAAAGGTAGGTTCGACCCATGTGCTCTTCAGTAGCATGGCTAAAAAAATCGTTTGTCATTTCACCAGGTTCTTTCCGAGCGGCTGATGACCATTTGTTCTGGGGAATTCGTTCATTGAGCAGGAGCTCGCCGTCTCATCCGGAGTGGACCAGGCCGAGAGGTTTGTAGAGAAACTGATTTTCCCAGCTGAGAGGTTCACCTAGCTCGTCCATCTACACCAGTCCAGTAGCTTTTCACATACGGAAGGCTGAAGGTATCGGCGAGTCCTGGTATGATCTATGAAAATTACTAAGTGATAGTACTACCTGTATCTATAATTAAGTTCTTATTCTATCGTGCTAATACCATAAAGTTTCCTAGTGAGAACTCTAAAGACAATTACCGAGAAGTATATTCTGAAATATTACTTCAAGAGATATTGAGGTTCAGTTCTCTAACCTTATTTACTGTTAATTTTTGTAAAAGGCAGACCTCTAAAGCCCTGCCAACCTTTTATCGCTTTCATTCTCGTTAATACCCAAAATGTGCTTTAAAATTAGTGAGTCTAGGTTATTTTTCTACCCTTATTGTATATGCTTGTCAAACCCATGGCAGAAAATTAATTAAAACTATTTTTTTATTGAATTTCTCGCCTCGATAATGGTAGGCTTGAGCTCAACTCTCCTTACTTGGTGCGGCGATATTTCTATTTATTTTATTCAGTAAATCTCTTTTAAGACATTTTAAAAATCTTCTATATTCCAGCTGCCAAGGGAATAAGCTAAGCGTAGCTTAGTGGATATTTATTCTCTAATTTTTACATATAAATTGTTACATAATTTAAGCCATAGTAACTGGGTAATATTCAAATATTCTTTTAAAGATAACTCTTCTCGTTAATTAGTATCGAAGTAATTTATTGAGATTTTTATATAGTAATTAGCAATGTTAAGTTATTGGTCAGAGACTTGCTAAAGTACCATAACTTGTGCTTCTTTTTGACTTGAAGTTTAATCGCAGTGAGTACCAGGCCCTAATCGTATGATGCTAGATACTTGATTATTGTCATTTCCAGTATTAGAGTGTCAAGATGAAACTTAATTACCATAGCAATTAATATAATTGTAATTTGAACATTAATCACTACCAGTGACATAAATAGATCAGCCTCAGTGCATTTCACCGTTCAGGCGGTGCTGCGCCGAGGCCGTGGCCTTAAAAAGTAAGAAAGCAACACAGAAATCCCAAAACATGCTTGGATATGGAATAGTTCTTAAAATATGTATTTCTTCTTCAAAAACACCAAAACTTGCAAAAAAGTCATATATATGCAAAATGCAACAGAGAGTGTCAAATTCTCAATTTATGGCAGTTTCGATACGTTAATATCGATATATGGATAAATCGAGAATTCGATATATCGAACGATATGTTTAAAAATAAATATTATTATTCAATTCGGTATATTTACCACTAATTCATAGGGATCACACTAAGAATAATTGGAGAATAAGGTATCACCTGCAAATAATGAAACTTTGGCACTATACGCTCCTGATTTAAAACTAATAAAAGCCGGCTAAAAAATTACATTTAATATAAAATTGCAGGAACGGTGAGTTCAATATCTCTTCCCCAGATAATAGAGGAACAAGGATAAATTGCTTTCCCGGAAAAATTAAGAAAAATAAATCAAGGGCTCAATGCCCTAATGGGTGATCTAATGGCCCCGTTACAACTGCGTCGGCCATTATGTGTGGCCGTCGTGTGAAATGTTATCTAAATTGAGGTGTGATTATAGGGAAGAAATTTGCCCGGGTGATTTAACATGGCTCTCATTAGTTTAACAACTCACATTAGTAATAGGAGCGAATACCTCTGAACACCTTGAGGGAACTGGAAGTTATTCGCTTGGCTAAACTCAGATTAAAGCAACAAGAATGAAGGGCTTAGACGGGACGTATTACTCTTCTGTCTTATCTACAGTGTTATTTTTCTTAAAGTGTTTTAAACATGTGTGGCTTCCTAGATGATTGCAATATGAATTGTGCAACCTGGGCTAGAAAACTGAAATAAATTTTCCCAATTTGAAATTTGATTTCAGCGTATTTCACACATTTCTTACCAATATGAAATATAAGAAGAAAGGAGGATATTAACGCTTAAGAATATATTACAAATTTCAATGAAAATCAAATTCAAATAGAATCATTCATGTCCTTTATACCTTAGTTTCTGAGAATTTATTAGTATTTTGTACATGTTTTCAAAAATCACAAAATAATTTTTATGAGCGAAAAATTTTACCAGAGGAAGGATTCAAGTACTTATATATCCGGTCATCGGACTAGGGATTATATAACGTCGGATATTCCTAAGAATTTCGATAGAATCAATTAGGAATCCATCTGTAGCAAGTTATATAATGTATTTCAACGAAAATTCTATAAATCTTTTAACTTCTTATATTCAGACGACATTTCAGAAGACATTTTAGACCACTATATATGGAAAAGAGCTAAAATATGCCATGAAAATAAAATTTCCAGCCTCCAGGTAATAAAATTCACCTTGCATTATCCCAGATACATTCGGCTTCATACCCTTTTTCTATATTTCCACTCAGATATAGGAATGATCTCTTAAAGAGATTGTTCTGCGCTCTAGCTACGGACCTAGGTGTCGAATCTCTGCACCTTTAGGAAACACTCCCATAATCTTTCAATGCTATCAATATAGCCATCACTGAATGTGCCAAAAAAGATATAAGAGGTGCAAAGATCTATATCCCATCAGGTAGTCTTAAATGCGCTGGCATCTAGCAGAATCAACTCCCGGCTAGTGTGGGAATCAGATGGGTGCACCCTAATGTGGATACCAGGGCACGAGAGTATGAAAGGCAAAGAAGCCGCCGACCAGCTCACACGGCATGGTGCACAGACTGCCTTTTGCATGCCTAAACCATTCTGTGGCATCTTTAGAGGGCACGTAATGAATGTATACATTGGACCAATGCATCTGGGCAGATACAGGCCAAGAGACTCGCCTAACCAGCCAAACAACTTCTCAAGCTACAAAAAAATTTAATAAAACTGGTCCTGGACCTTCTCACTGGACATGACCCTTGGAGATACTACCTCAAGAAAATGAGGAAAACCACTGACGAACAATACAGTTTCTGCCAAAGTATGGCTGAAACGTCAGAGTTCCTACTCTGCGAATGTTAGGCATTGACTCGCCAAAGGTTGAGGCATCTCGAAATTCCCTTGTGGCACCTGGATATTTACAAAAGCTCAACCCTCGAAATATTCTGAGGTTCTCGAAAGAGACAGGAATTTTCGTATAAAATAGAGGGGTGTACACAAAAGATCAATAATTGTGGTCAACGTGTTGAAGGACAAATCTTGCCGAGCGACTCCTCTACCATACCATACCATACCATACCATACCATGCTACACTAGTTATATAACAAACTAAATAATTGTTAAATTCATGTTAATTATTCGCGTCATCTAAGCAACCTGGTCTTTGTGGTGCAGCTCTTCGGCAGGACTATATCCTAAGACCACCATTGAAACGTATCTCTGCTCATTCGTTGAACTGGTTCGCGTTTTATATTGTGAGCTCTTTAATCATTTCCCACTGAAGACGAACCTGAGATCATGAACGGCGGCGTGCAATTATCTATTTTCACCTGCTGCAATCCTTTTGGTGTGGTTATGATTCGCGTAGCTCCACAATTCTGACCCCTCAGTTAGCTGTGATCTAGCTACGGCTCTAATTATCTCCAGCTCGGTTCCCATGCCAGCCGACTTCGCTTGAATGTAAAGGGATACAGCTTCTTCATACCGCTCCTTGTCTTACTTAAAGCATCTTCCATATCAACTCGGAGTCCATGGTGAAACAAATGTAGGTAACCTACCTGGACCATGGAATCTTTTCTCCGTCGAGTTTGATGTGGACTATTGGGATAAATCGCCTTTTTGGTACATGGTAGGCTGACTCCTCTAGGTAGCACAATAATTTGCTTCTTTTTGTAGCTTTCCGCAGACGATGTTAGCATTGCGGCGCTCTACAACAATGGTCTTTATATAGTGCAAGCATTGTTGTCGATGTCTTGGGGATGTTCTGGAAATGTACAATACATAAGGGCAGCCTAGGTACCGATCCATGTGGTAAACCCTTTTATAAGAGGCCCCAAGAAAACTATGGGGGGTAGAAGTTTGGCTTCCCTCCTTCAGATGGTCTTCCTGATCTGAGTTTCTTTACAATGGTCTGCATTGCGTTACAGGAAAGACCGAGTCTTCAGGTATGTGTAAAGCAGCAAGCATTGCGTTAACTACGTCTTCTTTGGATTTATATTTAATCGCCTTTTCAGTGTTGTGTCTTGTAATTATTGCAAACAATTTCGTTAGTACCGTGCAGTGGTAAAACCCGCGTTAATTCACGACGTAGGCTTTTTACATTATCCATGTGGAGCGGTAACCAGTGTTAAGTTCTTAAAGCCTCTGTTTCCACCTGCTATCTCTCTACTTTAACGGCTTGTTAAATTTAGTTTTAGATTCTTGGGATAGTGCACCCCGTGCAGCCCTCTGAGCGTTCTACTGAGCATTACCATAACCTTAATTTCCTCTGGGATTTTTAGGTGAAAGTGTTTTAACTTGGGACCTGTCATTGGTACTGCCGATTCGTCGTAGGGCATCAGTATCATAATCTCCAGGCTTTCTGTAGTATTTTTTGGTGTAACTATTACAGGAATAATAGTGGTCTTATTGTGTACGCTAAGTACGTATCTTCCTACTTAGCTTTTTTGGTGGTGGAGGGATCTTCTAATTGAGTCCCATCGCCTAGGAGTAACATTATCAGATTACCGTCAGGGGGGTTCTTGTCCAGGTTGAGGATGACGATGACGGGGTTTGTGTCTGATTGTTATGCACCTGGCTCTACTACGAAAGCTCTTCGGTGAATTAGGTGAGCTTACCACTATTTTAGTTATATAGTGAAGTGTTTCAGTCAAGAGAATTGTAGTCTTGATTTCCAGTAATGATCCTGGGCTTGCGGCCTCAAGCAGTTCAACAATGCCCTCCTGTAGCAAGTCATCGCGGGGCGGTGTATATGCCGAGGTAATCTGTATAGTGTATAGCCTTCCTGCTAGTGTGTCTCTCAATAGTGACAGTTGCCGCAATAAGAGCACTATGCCTTCAACCCTGCTGTTAGTTGAAGAAAGAGATCCTGTGGTACTTGGAAACTTTGGCTTCTTGTGGAGCCACGGTATCGGATACAGCTGATTTTCCAAAATACTATCTTGAGGAGAGATAGTGTTTGTCTACACATTTAAATGATTAAAAGCTTACTAGTTAGTCATTTGACTTTCAACTGGGGCTATCAACACATTAATAATGGTGGACATATAAAGTTATGAGGAATAAGTGTCGGGAAGACAGAGAATCATGTAAGTTTAAAGGAAAAAGAAAAATACTAATTTGAAAACTATAGTCTAGTTAGCTTATTGGCATACAGGCATAAGTTGCTAATTATCTAAGTAAGTAAGCTCGAAGAGTAAGTGGGTGAAAAGGATACAGTATACTGGATCGATTACTAATAGAGAAATCCAATGAATTCAGCATACAAATATAATTTGTGTATGTGAAGTATGAAGACTCTTTTCACTCTATCTATTGAAACACGGGGTCTCTGAATGCATTGTTCCATGATGTATTAAGCAGAAACCTCAAGACCAACCGGTTCAATCATAAACTACGTTTAAATATGCATCCTGCACACCGATTCCACAAACCATTGGATGCTTATTTGTTAAGCTAAAATCAATTTTCATTTTGACCAATTTGGGTCTAGTTTTACTACTAATCCAATCTAACCCAAAATCTAGGATTTTTAATGAAATCGAAATATATTAAATCTACCTTAAGATTCGGCTTTGTATCGTAAATGGACTTTAAACATCATCAATCTACAACGCTTGTATGAAAACGTGTCGAACTTAACTATTCCATGATATCTTGAGCAGATCTAATGAAACTTATCTAAACTCCCAATACCATCCGGTTTAAGAGTAAACAACCCTAAATCATGTGCAAAGTGTAAACTCTATCCGCAAACTGACGCCAGATAGTAACAGCTTGTATTGACGCGCGTGTTCGAGAAAATCACCTTCTAAGTAACTAAGTTTACATATAAAATCTTGTTTTATGTTTGTGATGCTTTCAATGCAAGTGAAGTTATTGGCTTAAGTTTGAAGTTAGGCGTCTCTATATAATAAAATCTAGGATAAAGACGAAATTTAATTTTGGTTTGCGTCGAATGAAACAAGAGACAACAAAAGACACATTATATAAATTATTATAATACACGTTATAGTTAATAGGTCTAGAGTATGCCTAAGAATGTTTTTTTTATGTACGGTTATAGCACTAATGCAATATTTGCAGTATGGTTCGAGGTTTGGAATATGCTAGTAAGTATATGCAGTCATGATTAGATTCGCTTACGTTGATACAAAGGTATCATGCAAGAATGGTGTCATAAAATAAAGGCAGCGCTTCTATTGCCGCCGAATGGATCTTTCATGAAATGCGTTGGTTCCTATTTGAGTAATGGATAGCTTCAGATATCCTGAGCTGATCATTAAATTTTTATAGCTCTGTTCACTCTTTTAACTACACCAGCTTTTAAATTAGAAAACATGTTATAGTGATTTATGTTAAAATCAACCATTGACTTTTGAAAATCTGTATTAAAGAATTCCTTTCCCATATCATCTTGAATGTTTTTTGTTATACTATCAACTCTTCAAAATTTTCTTCACAGCTTTAGTAACTTTTTTCCTAATTTTGGTTTAACTGGTTCTATACTGCAAATTGATTTCATATGATTTCGAGGTGATAAGTATGAGATTAAATCGATTTCAAATGTACAAATTAAAAATATATCAAATTTGGATAAACTGAAAAACAACTAAATCGCTCAACAATCAAATTGTTCAAAGATTTTTTCCACCCGGGTATTTGATCAATTTGCATAAAAATAAAACAACTTTGGTGGTGAATCATTTCATTTCTAAGTGTTACTTCTTTGAAAGTTATTTACAAACCTTCGAAAGTTTATCTTCCATGAAATACTTTAATGACTTTAAAAGCTTGCTTAGGGATCCGTACATATTTCAGGCATGTTATCAAGACCCGATCCACGTGCTTCCTGCTACTTGATATCACATAAGTAAACTCAAAACAGCCCAACTACGTAGCATTTGCCCTGCGGGTAAATATTAAGCCTGGCTTTCATGTGGCAAAGTGTAAATTTAACCCGTAAACTAAAGCCGCAAACGTAACAGCTTGAATTGACGAGCAAGTTTTAGGAAATCACCTTCAAAATTAACTAAGTTTGTGCAAATTTGATGGAAATTCTCTAGGTTTCAATAACTATTGATATTTGTTTGCTCTCTGTATACTGTCAGTTTGCTTCGTAACATCCTTATTGAATTACCTATATCAATCTCAGTCTTTAAGAGAAAATATAATTTGGATTGAGGAAAATTCCAAGTAACACTAAGACTAATTTAGGAATTAAACATACGGATAACAAATAACATGGTATTTCCATTTCGCATAGCATATAATCTCTTAATAATTCAAAGCGCATCTCTAGAACTATCATATTATTTTGCTTTATTTGGCGTTGACTTTAAGCAGGGTTCTTTATGCTCAGAGTTTTAATGAATTATCTAGTACTCATAGTAAATTTAGTATTCCTAATTTTGGAAATAAGGTCACTTGAATAGCTGATCTTACTGATATTACTGCATCCATTATTGATTGATTTTATTAACTTGATTTGATCGGCTCTTAGCCGGTTATGCAATGTTTTATTTTATTATATTTGTTTTATGTTATTATATTTTTGAACTATTTCAGCTGATCTTTCCACATTAATTTTTTTTATAGTTCTGTTCAGTCTTCCAAATACACTTGTTTCTAATTTAGAATAAGTGTTGTAAATATTTATGTTAAAATCAACCATTAACTATTTAAAATCTTTATTGCAGGATTCTTTTCCCATGTCAGTTGTAATGTTTTGTGGGACATTTTTAACGCTGGTCAAAATTGTCTTCCTAGCTCTAGCACCGTCTATAGAATTTGAATATCTATAGACGGTGGCTCTAGTAACTTCTTTTCCTGATTTAATCATACATATTTTGAGAATACATTAGTTTGGGTTAGTTTGGGTTAGTTGGGTTAGTGTAACGATTCTCTATTGAATTTCAGATAAGGTATCATTTCGACCGAATCGTCTTGCAATAAATAATTTAAACTTTTTACTATAACCTTCCAACGTTTGTAATATTTTCTGCCTGGCTTATGTAGATCACTAACAACATCTTCAGCAGGATTTAGATAAAAGAACCTGCACTGAGTACAAGGATCGATTATCGAAAGGAGAAAATAACATCCAAGTTAAATATATCAAAGGTGTATCGCAAATAATTGTAAATCCGGAAAACTAAGCAGTGACGACCAATCATATATCTGCACTTAATATATATTACTAAATTGTTCGTGGCTTGCGGACCAAGCTCACAACATTCAATTGCAATACAGCCTTGTACGATTACCATGTGATTATGTTAACCGAAACCAATTTATCGGCCGATATATCTCACTCAGAGCTGGGCTTAAACAATTACTTTATCTTTAGAAAGGATCGATCAAGGGCAACAAGTAGAAAAGAGTGTCTGGGCGGAGTTTTGTTGGCTGTGCCCGGATCCATCACCTGTAATCTCCTTCCAACAACTGCACCAATCGAGCAGGTCTACGTAACCATTGGTTCTACCAAGGTGATGTGTGTTCTTGGCTGCGTATATCTGTCTCCTGACTCTACCTTTGAAAACTACCTGATGTTTAGCAATACTGCGGACTCCATCTGTGATTCTTATCCAAATGCAGAACTTTGTGTGGCTGGAGACTTTAACCTACCCAAAGCTAGATTGATCAACGAAGACATCTGCACAGTTAGTATTCCCCGTTCCGATGTCTATGTTGCTCCTCAAACTGTACACAAAATAGCAGCTATTTCTGACTTTTGCGCATTTCACAATCTATTTCAAAATAATCTTATTCAAAATGTTAATAATGTTATTTTAGACTTAATCTTTTCACATGCCCAGTAGAACAGTGCGATCCTCTGGTCCCTGTTGATAATCACCATCATTCCTTAAATTACTTTAAATTGAATATCTCAAACTCTAGTTTTAGAGTTGTCAGTCCGGGAGCTGACAACTTCTACTATGATTTTAAGTCTGCCGTTTTTAGATTGATAAATGACTACTTGACACCACTACTATTTTGCTGGGATAGTACCTTGGTGAACATTGATGTTGATAGTATGATTAATATTTTCTATGATATACTTTATAATTGCTTTGATCTTTTTGTCCCAATTAAGAGGATGCCTAGCGGAAAGTTTCCTAGATGGTTTGACAATGAGTTAATAAATCTAACAATTGAAAAAAAGACTGCTAAGAAGAATTATAAAATTAGTAATCTGCTCACGACTATGAAGTTTTTTAAAACCTAAGATCTCAGTGCAAGGTTCTCTCTCGAGAACACTTTAAAAAAATTGTGCAAGATACTGAAAATCTGCTCTGTAGTAACATTAAGCCATTCAACTCAAGGCGTACAACATGTGTGATACCCAATGTGCTGACACTTGATAATAAAACAGTAGTCATGGGGCCAAACGCCGCGAATCTATTTGCAGACTATTTCTCATCTGTCTATTCTTTTAACAGAGGGAATTATCATGGAATCATCATAATATAAACAGCTGTTCAATATCTCTATCTTAAATCTATACAGAGCTTAGTAGTCTGAGTCCACATAAAGGGCCTGACCCTAATAATATTTATCCAATTTTTCTTAAAAACTGCTCTTTTATACTTGCAAGGCCTTTATATATCACATTTAATAAATCCCTAGAGAGCGGATTCTTCCCTACATTCTAGAAATCAAGTTTTGTGGTTCCCATTCATAAATCTGGAGATAAATCTAATAGAAAAAACTATCGGCCAATTTTTATTATTAATGCAATCCCTAAAGTTTTTGAAAATCTCGTAACCAAATATCTAACTTGGTTGTTGACTATCGAAATCGTCACCCAGCAGGTTAGATTCTGTGCGGGCAAAAATACCGAATTAAATTTATTGTCTTACACTCACTTTATAACACAAGCATTGGAGCGTGGGGCGGAGGTCCACTCAATCTACACCGACTTTTCCAAGGCTTTCGATAAGGTCCCGCACAAGATAATAGTAGCAAAGCTGGAAACTATGGGAATATATGGATCAATGCTTTGCTGGATAACTAGCTATCTTGCTGATCGAATGCAGATAGTTAAGATTATTAACTTTCTATCGCGAGAGATACTTGCACCATGCCAGGTGTCTCACATAGGCCCCCTTCTATTTAACCTATTTGTCAATGATGTTACACCTTGCTTCCGAACTTCTGAGTTCCTTCTGTTCACTGATGACCTAAAATTGTTTCAAGTTATCTCAACTCTTCAGGACTGCATTGCTTTGCAGGATGATCTCGACCAGTTTGTAGCTTGGAGTCGCGACAATGGTATGCATATCAACACCTCAAAATGCAATCTGTTGATATTCTCTCGCCGGCAATTTAAAACTATCTTTGATTACAATATTGATGGCACAATTTTAGCTTCTCTTGATAACATGAGAGATCTAGGTATAATTCTTGACTCAAAATTATCATTTTATGCCCATATATATGCACTAGTAAGCAAGTCATTGAGAATGCTGGGATTCGTGATGAGAACTGTGGGAGACTTCATGACTACTCGTTCCTTTAAAATCCTCTTTTGCAGTCTTTTCAGAAGTGGTTTGGAATATGCAGCCTCTGTGTGGAATCCTCAATATGCCTGTCATGCTAACAGAATTGAGCGCGCGCAGAGGAAGTTTGTGCACCATATCCAATATAGATTTTTCAGAGACACTGAATATAACTATGAAAGCATGTGTCAGAGTCTAAACGTGTCAACACTTCATGAGAGAAGATATCTCCATGATCTTCTCCTTTTCTTTAAAATCATTAACTTTATAGTCGACTGCCCTATCTTACCTCTTACCTCTGCACTTAACACAAGAAACGTCCAAACCTTCTATCAACCATATCACCGCACCAACTATGGCTGTAATTCCTTCCTTCCTAGATCAGTATCTCTCGCAAATTAAAATAGAATACAAAGCTTAAACTTCTTTTGCCCCCTTAAAATTTTTATAAACCAGTTATCTGAGGTGAATACTGTCGGACTAAGGGGTGAACGTTAAAGTCAAGTATTTTGTAATTTCAAATATTTTTATTTTTATCTTAAAAATGTCTTCTTTTATCTTTCTTTCTTATATTGCGGTTGTTATGCTTGTGTAGTTGTTGTACATCATTAGCTAACTAAGCACGCTAGTTCTTATATTAGTTTTAGCTTTATTTCTATTTTTAGTCCTAGATATAGTACTTCCTTAGTATTTACTTTTGTATGTTATTTGTAAAAAATGGCACTGGCCGTCAACAAATAAATAAATAAATAAATAAAGCTATCTGTCATAGTTGTAAGTTAGGAATGTTTGTTGTTCTATTAAAATTGGATATTTGGTCACAAACAATAGCAAAATCAGCCTCGCAAAATATATTTTGAGAAGATTGAAACCGCCTTTTAAAAATAATTGTATTTTACAAAATACGGATTTAAGTACAATACTAGCAAGCAAATAGAGTAAAAGTGATTTTAGATTATAACAAAGCAATATTTATAAGTTCGGTGCGGATGCACACTCTGCAATAGCTTCTGGGAATCGTCAGCCTGGGAGCGTGCTGAATCTGCAGGTTCTGTGGGAAGCTGACCATTTAACTCCTCCCTCCTTAAGACGAGAAAATACTCCTAGTATTTTCGGTAGGTTTTTCTTCATCTGGAATTTTCTTTTGGCATTCTGCAAATGGTGGATTTCCTTCTTAGCACAAGAATTGCAATGACTGCAATCAATGCTAGCATTAACAGGATACCAAACGTGACTGAAGAATATTGGGCAGCTTGATCCACTTCTTGGATCGGCGAAAGTTGATTGGCAATGTCTTTCAGTCGATAAATTTCTCCAAAGTCGATTTTACTGTAATTTGTGGTTTTGAAGGTTTTGGCAACAGTAAAATTCGCTATTACAAGTTCTGGTAGGACGAGTGGTTTTCCATACTGAATTTTCACATCGTTGACAAACTTCTTAGGACCCATTTGAATTTGGCAGCTTTTCGGGATTTTGACTAAACTTGGTTGGTCGATATCGAAATATTGGTCGATTTTGCACTGCGAGAAGATTCGTTCCTTCTTCTGTGGTAGGATCAGAACTTCTTCTTGGGTGATTTGTTCACAAGGCGATTCTTCAATGTGGACTTGAAGGGTGTCGCAATCGGAAGGGGATGAACCATTCAAAAGTTGAAGTACACAGTTGTCCGGTGGGTGGAAGACTTCGTTGCAGTAGAAAGTTTCTTCCAATGAAGGACAAGTACTTTCTTCGAACTGGACTTCCTTATTTGTACGTGTTCAGCCATTAAATATAAATACTATTAAAATAATAATTCGCGCAAAAATGCTTTGCGTTTAAACAACTTAAAAATACGTGTCTTCGATAGACAGGAAAATTATTTAACTGACATATTCGTCAGTAAAATTATTTGATTTTTTTTATTTAAATGCTTAAAATTACTTGTCTTCGATAGACAGAAAAATTAATCAACTGAAATATTCGTCAGTAAAATTATTTGATTTTTTATTTTTATTTAAATGCTTAAAAATACTTGTCTTCGATAGACAGAAAAATTAATTACAACTAAATGCACGGCCCTAAACTATCCCTACAAGAATTCCTCAAACAAAGGGTTCAAAAGGGGCAAAAAGGATTTTACAAGGCACTTACAAATCCGGAAGATTCCGTTCTGTCTTTCCTTGTCCTTTTCCGACTTCTACTGCTATGGCTCTTCTAGATTGAACTGGTGTCTTCTGGGGAGGTTCTGGATAGCGCCTAAGGGTTAAAACCACAAGTGACTTCGACGATCGACCTAATCACTGCACTATCCTACCGACTGCGCCAAATATATTTTGAGAAGATTGAAACCGCTTTTTAAAAATAATTTTATTTTACAAAATCCGGATTTAAGTACAATACTAGCAAGCAAATAGAGTAAAAGTGATTTTAGATTATAACAAAGCAATATTTATAAGTTCGGTGCGGATGCACACTCTGCAATAGCTTCTGGGAATCGTCCGCCTGGGAGCGTGCTGAATCTGCAGGTTCTGTGGGAAGCTGACCATTTAACTCGCAGAAGCTTGATGCGCCATTTCGCAACAAAAAACTGTATACACCGCAGCAGCTATTCTTGCTGTACAAAGCGCAAATAAGACGGTGCTTAGAATATAGGTAAAGCACACCCTAAAGCTGCTGGATTCCATTCAGAAGAGAGCTGTCTCAATTTCTGTCAGAGACCCAACTGACTGAAATTGGTTATCCCTACAGTATGTGAAGCCTCCTTGCCTAGGAACTCAGTCGTGCAGTTCATTAGCTTATATTTACAAAGCTCGGAAAGCACTAGAGGCACAGGCATGGCATTGTATGAAGTGAAAATTTAAAAATTGTTTGCATTTCGATAACATGTGAAAAAGGCCATAATATACCTTATATCAAAGTTTATAGAATAAAATACATATTTCTGGAGGTTCCCATCGAATACAAGGCCCTTCAAACTGGACTAACGTGTAACGCAAGTAGAAGGGTAGCTCTACCTCTGCCTAAGCGCCGGACAAAGATTGTACTGGCAATTGTCTCGCAGCAGTGCCATTCCACCCCCTTACAAGGGGGTGTTAGCAAACTCAACCCGAGCGTGGAAATCATTGTCTCGCATTCTGAACAAGAGCCTTACCACTTAAGCTGAACTTCCACACACCGTTTTTCCCAAAAAGACTCATACAAATGCGTTTTGTGAGAATGCTAGCCAATATTAGCTATACCCCACGCAAACAAATGACCCCGAGTCTGCCCGAACGAGTTTCTTTATTTACCCTTGTCTATGGGGTCTAGCGAAATGCTTCCAAGAGGGCTCGTGATCTAGTGGTACGATCTTAGGTTTACGATATGACGTCCCGCGTGCGATTCCCGTAGGTGGCAAGAATTAAAAAAAAAAAATTATGGTTATGTTTGTTTCTTTTTGTAAATTTGGGTTAATTTTGGTTAGTTTTGTTTGGTTGCGCCCCGGAGCGAGAGAAGCGAGCGGAAGGTCATGCATGCAATTAAGATTGACCTCGAAATTCGTTCGGGCAGACTCGGGATCATTTGTTTTGCGTGGGGTTTTGCTGCTATTCTGCTAGCCGAGATGACATCAAGTCCTGTGCTGGAGGGCAGTATATTTAGTGCGATGTGTTGGTGCCGAGTATTTCGGAGAAGTGGTGGGCGTGTCTTGTGCTAGCGTGAAGTATATTTAGTAAAATCGCGTCCGGGGATAGCTAGAGGTGGGGTGACCCTCCCAGGTAGGTTACACCCTTGTTGAATCGGAGACACCATATTTTTGGACCTCTCAAGATGTCGAGCATATGGAGGCCTTGACTATCACACACAAATATAATATGGCGGTCCCATGGGCACATCCTGTTCCTCCCAGCCTGGGTACCGGCGTGAATGTGGATTTCTTGTGGCTAGGACTCTTGATTTTTTCTCGGCGAGAAATAACGGTCACTGAAAGATAGCCTTGTGTTCACCCAAAATGACGACAAAGAAGCCGCTACAAAACTGTTGTTGCTATCAATTTTGCTGTCAATTTTTACGGGCGAAGGAGACAACTCGACTAATTTGAGAATAAAAGGGAAGTTTGCTGCATTTGCTTTCTTTATTTGTATAAGTTTCACAATCAAGTGCAGATACATCCTTTGTTAACAAATATTAGTTGCCTCCTTTATCCACTAGCCTTCTCAATTATTTACTTATTTATTTATTTATTTATTTATTTATTTATGTATTATTGTATGTGGCCCAATTTTACAATTTCACAAAAAAAATTACAAAATTTTTTGACAAATTACAGAATAATTCGTGAAACTAGTTTAAGGAGGAAACTAATTTTAAAAGTGAAATTGCAAAATTAAGATAATTTTGGCCACCGAGACCTCAAATCCCACAAACGTGTGTAGTCCGTTCAAAAATAGCGAATCGAGGTGAGACACAATCCACTCCGGGACACAATGTTGACCACTCTGTAAGATCTTGACAAAACAATGTTTGTCTATAATTGGCTCTATGCGCTGGTATATGAAAAGAGGCATGAAAACGAGTATCCCTTGAGAGCACATGTAACCTAATTTAGCTCAATAATGATGAGGGACACTGGTACTTACCGCATAGATATATAAAATTTTACGATCTCTAGAGGACTCAACCTTAGAGTCGGCTTGACAATTTTAAAATTTTTATAGCACTTTCTCCACAATGATTATCCGCCAATTCGTTTCTGTAAAAGAACGGTCAATATAATTCAATTGACGTCTAGATCAGACAACTTACATTTTGATCAATTTACTTAATTAACTCTCTAAATTTAGCACGAACATATTAATTAAATAATTATATGAATAATTGAAGTAAATCGTTCAATTAGAACTGAGCCTAAAAAAATATGCGGAAAACCTTTGTTTGGATATTTACGTATGCATATATTATATATCTAAAGAGCCTTGTTTTGTTGTAACAAAACCAAATTCCCTGAGT
This sequence comes from Pissodes strobi, assembly GCA_016904865.1. Classification (NCBI taxonomy): domain Eukaryota; kingdom Metazoa; phylum Arthropoda; class Insecta; order Coleoptera; family Curculionidae; genus Pissodes; species Pissodes strobi. Next base: position 425,399 of record MU182161.1, read on the forward strand.
TCTATTTTAAATTGCCTTTACGGAATTGGGAAGCACTTACAGCTGTGTGCCTGTCATCGAAGTTAACAAGACATGCAGCTATTTTGTAAAATGCCGTTATACATTTTCTCATAATAAAACGAGTACAATGATGACGTACGTACACTTTCTAGTGAAACAGCGAAGAGAGGGATAAGAGGAATGATAAGAATAGTTTACAATATTCTCCTATGGAAATATTGACAACGTCGTCAACAGTTTCCTGAAATGAGGACGTATTTAAAATAATTCTTGGCTGATATGACCATGAAGTTAGGATATATGGAACTCACTCCGTAAACTTGCAAGTTCAAATTCTGATGGGAAGTCAAGTCAACCTTTCGTGTAACTCAATTTCAACCTTTATTAATATGAAATACTCTTCACATTTGGTAAGCTATAGAAACTAAATTTACTGGCGTATTATATGTGTATTATATTCAAAGCTAGAAGTGTGAATATTTTTAAGATCTGCTGAAATAAAATCCTGGGGATCACCACAGCATCCTAAATACCTGGACGTGGTTTAATAGACCAATAATATTTTGACCTGGTAAAAATTATTTGGGAACGAATTAAAAGCATCACAGGCATATATCCTCTAGAGTATAGTTTACGAGTTTTTTACATCGTTAATACGTTTTTTGAATCTTAACTTACGCCAGTTACATATTATGAAAAGAAAAAGTGCAATTATGAATAAAATGATATATATTTAAAAAATAACGCAAACACACAAAACAAACATTAACATAATGATGAATGAAGAATATCTCCAAATATATTTTTTAAAGAATTGCATCCGATACATTTTTGGTATATTAGAATGTTTCTGCCTCGTTTTTGGAACGCATGTGTAACAAACTTTCTTTTTGTCCAGGTTTCCCTCGTTTATCGGGTTATACACTATCCGTAGTCCAAGTACTCGTCTGATGCACGCACGCTCTTCGAATGAAAGGCTGCTAGAAGCTGCTATACATTCCAAATGCCTCCTATTGTTTAATGAAATTTAATCTCGTAATTTCTTCATTTTTTGTGTGGACATTACATAGAATTTACGCATTTATGGAGCATATATCTAAAATATAATAGAAAACTGCCATAGGCAATAATTGCACATTCCTCCTCTGCTCTGTCTTTAGCGCAACTACTGCTTTTCTAAACAAACAGAGACTGCACATAGGCAGTATAAATTACCATAAGGTCTAGTTCTACGGTGATTTTGAAAGAAAACAGAAACCTGTAGCATTATATGAATATTTTAATGTGTTATTTTACTTGAAAACTTAAAACTCGAAACCAAACAAATATAAACATTTAAAGTATTTAATTCTGACAGTGCTAGAATATAGACAATTTTTGTCGCAGCTATGTATCGACTTCACACATGTGAATAACAAAACTTATAAAGACTAAAGGACTGCATAAACAATTATAATCCAAACAAAATATACGGTTATAAATATAACCTTGCAGCTAAACACAGTTAAATGTTTGTTAAAGTTCCTACGGAATTACTCAGTGTTACCTTGATTGATTTAGATAACGCTGAGATGAAATACAGTAATATTCAAGTAATAATAAAAGGATAAATATTACCTTATTGTCCACAATAAGCTGCAATGTGCAATATATTCACCAATTGAGAAACGTTCAATGGTTGAGCAGTTTATCTACAAGTGCAGGGAAGGTCACTTAAAAGCACTTACTAAGTCTCTCCTAGCTTTTATATACAATCTACTTCAATTTCTTGCAAATAAGAATGACTCAAGTTGGAGTGAATTGAGAATATGCAGTATTACTGCATATTCTCAATGCAGTATTACTGCATATTCTCAATTCACTCCAACTTGAGTCATTCTTATTTGCAAGAAATTGAAGTACATTGTATATAAAAGCTAGGAGAGACTTAGTAAGTGTTTTTAAGCGACCTTCTCTGCGCTGCATAAATAACTTCTGTTGGTAGCGCAATGGCGCCGAGGGTTTATTTTATCTTGCCGAGTAATTTGAACTGGAAAACATCACACTGTATGAGTGTGTAAGAAAAAACTTCAATTTAAGAAGTGAGCATGACAGAGAAATGCGGTTTTAATACACGCAACAAAATGGATTATAAAATACGCTATCCTGGGAACGCATAGGTAGGCTACACTCCGAGAAATGCAAACAGTACTTATGGAAAACTATATATTATCATAAATCAGAGAGAATATTGGCCGAGTGCCAAGAACGCCGTATACTTTTCGGCTTTTGAGTGAGAGTGACTGTGAATAAATGAGTTACTTACATGACTGAGTACCAACAGGGAACGCTTACTATAGCCCTTATCTGTGAGAGTCATAGAGCAAGTCTTCCATGGTCGAGTGCCGTGAGGAGCGCGTACTTGAGAGAGAGTCGGGGAACAAGTCTTTTCAAGAAGGTGAGGACGCCTTGGCGCGTAAACTTATCCCCACTACTGAAATACCCCTTCCGAAGAGGGCAAATAATATAAATATAAAGGAGTTATACAAAAATTTACCATCACTGTTGTCTAAATAAAAAGTATGAACTTTAACACAAACCTGGTCGAAATCTGCTGACTAGTTTTTATAAAATTCGATTATAGATCGGAATTTTAGGGACGCTAAATTGACTGTTTTCGGTGGTCGCTGTAGGAAGCACTGTGATTGGCCGGATGCGTTCTGCATCTAGCTGTCCCAGACTTGTGTTTCGAAATACGTGGATTGTATTGTGCGAAGCCGTTCTGCTTTTAGCTATCGAGCTAAACTGATGCAGATGGATAAACGTTGTGACAGGAGATGACGCTAAGGGTGTGCCGAGTGTTTTAACGCGGAATTCTTGGAATGCAATACACAGTGGCGTGGAATATTAAAATACGAATTAAATAGCTAGGTTTGAAAACATGTTCAAGTCGTTTTTGAACAACTATAAAAGTTCATAATTTTAGGTTTTCCATCCTCCTAATTTTTTCCCTGCTACATGGATGATTCCAATTTTTTTGAGTAACATTGCGTACCAAAGTCATTTTGTGTTTGAACCAACCTATTGTTGATTAGAATATTTTTATTCGGTAAGAACTCTGGAGGAATCTCTCTTCTATTTTTATATAGTTCCGACATACGTGAGTCTGACTGCAATCAATCAATTTCATGGAACAAGACCTGTTGTGGCAGTCACATTACGATTAGTGTTACATATCTCTTTTGTCAAATAGCTCACGGTTTGGGTAGGTTTTTTCCTCAGCGGTTAAACGAAAGGCATCGCTGTATTTTTCAACATAGATGTTAGCCATTGCGTCCGTTATACACATCAATTTTAGCCTGCATTTTGCAGGCTTATTTGGCATATATTCTTAAAATTTTAAACAACCTTTAAAGGTCACTAACATTTTATCAACTCAGGTTGTTTGTCCCAGTTCCATAATATACTTTTTACTGTTACGTATAAGTAAATCTAAAATATTAGAAATGGCAGCGGCTGAATATCCATTATTGCGTTGATCTCAGGCTTGTGACTTGTCAAATCGAATACTAGATAAAAGTAATGCAAATGTATTTTTCCCTATCAGGCACCTAAATACATTGCAGCCAGTTCCATCTGTAGCGATAAAGGAATCAAAATCCTAGAGTAAAACAACAGCCCAATAACTGCTTTCAATTTGGTAATATCAAACTTTTTGCCACACATTTCTCCTTGTAGTTTGACCTTTATAGAGCAAATTTTTTTTGTCCACTCGGCAATTTCATTTAAACTCTCTTCAGCTGCCAAGTAGCTCCATACTTCGATGGGATTTACATTTAAAGTCCGGACATTTTCCTGAGGTCTTGGAACATGCATTACAATATTGTGTTTTTAGTTTTTGGACCACCTAGTTCATTTTTTTACGTATTTAAAAATACGCCCAACAATATAAATTGTATACCTAAATGAACAACAAAATATTAGGTACAAGTTTCACGCACTAAAAGCACATACATAGTTCTGACTTCAGAAAAATGCAAGAAAATAACACTAATTATGGATTACCGCAGCCATTACAATAACCCAATCTAATCATTTGTTTTGTTTGCGTTGTTGCAAGCTCTGTAGGGGACATACAGTAGACTCTCGATAATTGGCGGGTCTTTGGACCAGCGGTACTGCCAAGTATTGACATCGGGAAATTATCCAGCTAATATATGTATGATTTTAGGTGTGCCTATATTTTATAGGGCATAATATGTATAATATATCTAATACATATGCACGTATGTATGTATTCAGAGAGAAGAACATCTTATGGAAACATGTTTTTACAATATTGGAGAAATTGTAATGTAAGAGATACATTTTTTATATGCGGGCATCCTTATATTCGCTACTAGTATGGCAACGTTGTAACCAATTGCGGCTCGATTGCGATTACCCTTCCATCAGCAAGCCCCCCTCCTACATCTTGGTTCCAAAGAGCAAGGGCCTGCATACATGACGGCACGAGCTAAATTTTATGAGCGCTTAGTCCTTTTGCAGAGGTATTGTTGGTAGAAGCCTAAGCTCTACGAGCAGCGAAATTTGGTATGCCAAACCAGGGTAGTTAAGAGTTACGCACGTTTAGTTAGTGTGGATTAGGTAGCTCTAGTTCTATTATCTTTATTTGAATAAGTATAACTTTGTTTTGGCGCTGCTAAGATTAACTACTCTAAGTCTCCATCAAATGAAGTAAATTTTGATTAGGTTAGGTTGGTTAGCTCTTGTTGGGCCCGAGAGGCCATACCCGGGTAGTTAAGAGATACGCACGTTTAGTTATTGTGAATTAGCTCTGGTTCTATTATCTTTATTTGAATAAGTATAACTTTGATTTGGCTCTCCTATGATTAACTGCTCTAAGTCTCCATCAAACGAAGTAAATTTTGATTAGCTTCGGTTGGTTAGCTCTGGCTTAATTTTTTTGGTCAAAACCAAAATAAATGAAAACGAGCCAAAATGAGCCCAAACTTACCAAAATCTGCTTTATTCGTTTTAAGCATTGTCTGGTTATTTCTTAAGTCTCATGCTTCGAGATTTGAACCAAAAATGTACAGGGTTTTCCCATATAATTGCGCACCCCTTTGAAATCTTTATTTTTATAGATAGAAAAAAATAGTTTATATGAAAGTTGCAGGATTTTTCATGAAGATTTTCATGGTGTAAGAAAGAAAAACAAATGATGATCGGAAAATTAACAAATCACTATCAACTTCATTATTTTAAATGGAACACCGTGTATATGATTGAAAATTCAAATTCTGCTAATCTTCCTCTTTTCAAATATATATAACTTATCTATGTTCGGATAAACGAGTTGCAAGTTATTTGAATTTAAAATTTGTTCTTATAAGCCATTCGAAACGTTTCGAATTAGTGTAGTTAGCCATGGATACAATATATTTGTGGCTTATAAGAACAAATTTTAAATTCAAATAACTTGCAACTCGTTTATCCGAACATAGATAAGTTATATATATTTGAAAAGAGGAAGATTAGCAGAAGTTGAATTTTCAATCATATACAGGGTGTTCCATTTAAAATAACGAAGTTGATAGTGATTTGTTAATTTTCCAATCATCATTTGTTTTTCTTTCTTAAACCATAAAAATCTTCATGAAAAATCCTGCAACTTTCATATAAACTATTTTTTTCTATCCATAAAAATAAAGATTTTAAAGGGGTGCGCAATTATGGTTGATTTAAATAAAAATAAATCAAGCTTAAGTGAACCCATGATATCAGTTTTTAGACAAAGTAGCCCAAGTAAAAATCGTTTCCTTGAAACAATAGCTCCAAGCTCGATGAAATAGCTAAAGATTATTCACAGTAAATGGTTTATTAGATCAAAAGGATGAAAAGAAGTGCACAATGTTCATTCCAAAATTTTCATTAATGGTTAACTGCTCAAAGTCTGCATCAAATGAAGTAGATTTTGATTGGCTTAATTTAGCTCTTACTTAATTTTTCTCATCAAATCCAAAACGAACCACAATTGGCCTAAACTATCCAAACTCTGTTCTATTCGTTTCAAGTATTGTTTAGTAAATCTTGAGTACTCATGCTTCGAGATTTGACTTTATTATAAATATACACTTGCGTTCAAATTAAAATAAATCAAGCTTAGGTGAAACCATGATGTCAGTTTTTAGACGCAGTAGCTCAAGAAAAAAATCGTCTTTTTGAAACAGTAGCTTCAAAGCCTGCTGAATAAAATAAATAAATATTATTCACATTAAATGGTCTATTTATTAGATCAAGGGAATGAAAAGAAGTGTATAATATTGATTCCAATATTTTCAATAAGTAAAACTTGACGTTTCGGTTTTTTTCAATTATGTCACATGATAAGCTGAGTCTCGATATTTTTTATAAGTTGATAATGTTATTTTAAGAAAAGTAATGTAAAATATTAATAAATGAAATTTATTGTAAATTAAATATATAATGTATTATTTAATATATAATTTAACATAACTATTCGTATGTTTATTATGTTTTGATGATTTATTTATAAAATTAATTGTAAGATTAGGCTATGACGATTGTGGTAATTAAAATATATTTGTGGCTCTAATGTCACCTATTACGAATTCGTAATTACACATGTTGTTTTGTGAGTAATATAAATTGCACTTATTGTATTTTGCATAGCATAATGCTCTAACTATCATGAATATTTTGCGTTAATTATTAAATTGTTGTAAATAAAAATAATTGTATTATTTGATATTTTAGCTGAGTACAATTTCATATGATATTTAGGAATAAAAGGTATTTTTTTAGTTGCCTTTTTGTTCACCCACTGTTTTGTACTCGCTTTACCTATCATCTAGTTTATTTGTCATAATCATAACTAAAGTAACTTTTAAAGTAAAAATATTGGAAAAATTCACTTCCAATATAAAGAATCAAAAATATATTTTAGGACAATTAGCCTTTTTTGGGTAGAGGGAACATCTTTAGCAAGACCCCGGGACACCTCTCTGATATTCCGGTAGTGTCGTATTTTTACTGACTAAAAAGCCCGCCCCCTACCTCTTCCGCCCCAGGACCCCGGAGCAACTCTGCGCATATCATTAGTGTACTAGGCTGTCTGCATTCAACGTTCTACCCTGCCTGTTGTTATTTCGTCAACTTCCTTTATCGTCATAACATGCCGTATGAAGCCTGTCTCCCCTAGTGAGAACCTCTTGGAAAAATTCCTCTTCCAGCGGGGTTCCCCACTCTGTCATCATGTCGGCTCTGCATTTGAAAATTGTGTGGGCCGGGATTACGACTTCTCTGCAGTAGAAACATTTTTTGTCTCCGATTTGCCAATCCATTTGACGAACGTCATAAGCGATCCATGTCCGGTCATGGCCTGCGTCAAAAGGTAGTCGATTCTCCTGTGGGGACAGCTCACCCACCTCCACTGGACCACTACCTCCAGGGCGTCCCTCTCCTCTTGCCACTTTTGTAGTGTGATGGCTCGCTCCTCCCCCCTTGTTGGTTGGGGTTACCGCGTCCCTCGGCCAGACGTCAGCTCCAACGGGACCACTCCCATCACGACCTGAAATGCCTTCATTGATACAGTTTTATATGCGCTGGCGACTCTGATGAGCATTTTACGCCGCATCCTGGTGACCATATCCGCATATCTCCTTATTCTAAGGGCCCCGTACCACATGGGCGCACCATACAGCACTATCTATTGCACTACGCCATTTAGGACCCTCCCTCCTCTTACTACTGGGTCCGCCGATTTGGGGCATAAGTCTTGTTTAGACTGCGGCTCGTTGGACTGCCTTCTCTGCCGCTGCCTTCACATGTGGGCCGAACATTCTCCGGTCGTCCATCATGATGCCAAGATATTTTACAGACTTTCCGGGGAAGATCATCACCACACCGACGTTAAGTCTCACCCGGTCTCGTTTCCTGGGTCGCTTAAGGATAGGCGCCTCTGTCTTCTGCGGTGCCAACTCCAGACCACCGCTGTCCATCCACCTTTGAATGCTCCTCAGCGCGGCTTTCGTCATGCGCACGAGTTATTTCCCGTTATCTGCCGTCACGATCACTCCCAGGTCATCGGCGAATCGTAACAAAAATTAGCTTGGAAGAATTTAACTTTTTCATCTAACTGACAACTATATGTCTACTCGTTTTGAGCTGTAGGCATAACATTAAGATTATATTGTATAGACAAATTTTGGGTATTAAAGCACCCCAGTATAATATGGCTTGCCGCCATCTCTTATCAAATTTTCTTGGTACACCCGCTACACATTATATTCAACTTATCTCTGACCTGGGAATATTCCCGGAATTCTGGAAACGAGCTTATTGATTCTGACGTACAAGTCAAGGAATAGGGCATTGGTAAAAAATTTTGTTGTTGAGGAAATTTAAAATTTAACTAATAATTCATGGAAAGGTGACAGTACTTGGACAGCAATTTAATAAATTAATACTATCCAGAATTCTAACAGTTTATAACATTTTCTCCAGTCAGCATATATAAACTCTCTCCGAATATCATTGCATTCTCGTCTTTCTACTTCGTCGACATAAAATTTGCGCAGATGTCACGATTTTCTGCTTTTTACAATCGAAAAATGCAGTCTGGCGTTATTAAGATTTTCCTTTCGCAAACTAAGTGCACATCTTGTTTACTCAAACGACATCTACACACGCTGTAAGTGCTTTGGAATTGCACGAAAGCTATTTGTATAATATTTTCTTGACATTTTCATTCCCATAGGTAGAATGTTAAATTCGCCCATATTTTTGTTAATATCATTTATACAGGAGGAGGAAACGACCATTTTTGGTCAAAACTATAAAGGCACCGATGTGAATTTTTGTGTGTTATTACTCCTTTCTGTCTCTACTTGTTACCACTTGACCACATCTAGATAACTTAATAAAACGAATTTGTGTTATCGACCCATTCTTTTTAACAAATCCTAGTTCTTTTTGGTCGTTTAAACCATAAGATCTTCATGAGGACAGTATTTAATTTTACTTCTCTTTATAGTCTTTAAAAATGTCCAACATATTTCTACTTAAATCTGGAGACCTTTTCTGCTGGGTCACAAGGTGAGTGAGAATGAGCCTTAACTTGCAACAGTCAACAAATTTTATATTATAAATCCTCAAATGTAGCGTCAATTTGCCAAATTTTGAGACAAACCAAGTCGGCTTTTCCATTGCCCATATGCCTGGTGGATATGCCTCTAAAGTAACGAGAACCCCAAACTGGTAGCCAAATCCAATTCTGGAGAGGCCATCTCCGGTCTTGTGTCCGCCAAACCTAAATATCTGCTTCAGTGCCCATATGCATAAATTTGCTGCGTCTCCTCTGGGTGGGTGCTCCTCCTAAAGTAACAAAGTCGAAGCTGAAATAAATCTGTCTAAGTTAAAGTAATCTTGAAGTTAAATATGTCAATTAGTTAAAGTGAAGTAGAGTTCTGAGTGAAATAAAGTTAAACTATATAAGAAGCTAAAATAATTATTTAAATTAAATAACCAAAACTGAACACAACTCTTAAAAACGTTATTATGCATAGTGGCCAAACCTCCTGATCAATTTAAGTGTAACTCAAACAAACGACATGAGTGTAAATTCATTAAGATTAGACGTATTGCAGTGCAACTTCTTAAGGCGCTGTACCTAGAGATTAAGCTAGTGTGATAAGATAAGGCAAACGTTATAAAATGTGTGACGTTAATGTTACCCACTACCCACTTTTATCTTCGTCTCTTTCAGGCCATCCAGGCCGAACTCGTCTATCTTTCTCTGACAAGAATCGATCGCTGATCGTGCGGGGGTTTAAGGTGTGAATTAATGAATGATCTTGGAAGGTATTAGTACACTGCGACCAGTTGACGTGATTCTCAATCAGAGTACCTCATCCAGCTTCAGTGCTTTGATAAAAGCAAGTAGTCTGGATGATTCTATGGATGGAAGTTCCTCCTGTTCGACGACGCAGCTCGCCTATTCGCGACCGCCTCGCATTCCGTGACAAGGTGTTTCGGGGTTTTCTCCCCCTCCTAACAGAACCGACAACTGTCCTCGTTTTCATTTTTTATTCTCTCCAGGTGCCTTCTCAACCGGCAGTGGCCCGTAAGATAGCCGGTGACGATGCGGAGATTGTTCTTACTTTATTTTAATCTTCCTGGGTGAGGGGACCATAGAAACATAATTAATTGCCTTAAGCCTGGAAGGCGTTCCCATATACTGTTCCATTTGGTTCGCACTTTTTTCCTGAATTCTTCCTTGTAGGTGTGCATTCTTATGCCACAGAAAGGTTCCCGTCCTAAAAGCGGAGTTTGTGCTCCTACTTTTGCCAATTAGTTTTCCTTTTAATTGCCCTCTATCCCAGCGTGTCCTGGTATCCATTGAAGGAATAGTTTGTTATTCTTGCCTACTTTGCTTAGCCTATCTAGGCATTCCCATAGCATTCTGAAGCTGATTGTGGGTGAGCTCAGCGCTTTGATGGCTGCTTGACTGTCTGAGAAGATGACAATCTCTTTCTTCCTATGGTTTCTGTCGAGGATGTACTGTGCACATCTTCCGTTAATTTACACCTGGAATACGTCCGGGTGTTTTCACATTGTTTCGGAAAATTTGGTTCCTGGCCCAAATACTCCTGTCCCCTGTTAAGCTCCTGACACGTCTGTATACCATTTTATGGCACTTTGCTGCAATGTGAGAATGTAAGGGTTGTTCTTTTTCCATTCTTCTCTACTTCTTATCACAACAGTGAAGTGTTTTTCAAAAGTGTATCTTTCAACTATATCGTCCCTGAGAAGCCCAAGAAGTTGTATATGCTTTGTCAGGGATGTAAATTCACTCTTTCTAAAGCCATCTTCCCTCGTCCGCTATCTCTCTTGTGATTCTAGTCATTGATTGCCTAGCCGCTTCCTCTACAGAGTTTAGAGTATAGTATGTTCTACCATTGGTGTCAGTGAATATCTATAAAATAAAAATACTATGTTATTATTTAACAGAGAACATGTGGTGAAATATGGGGGGAAAGAGTTATGCGTCATAGACTTAATACGCTCTGCAGGCCTGCAGGCTATTATCTGATTCTGTTTTGTTCGCATGAAGTTTCAGTTCTAGTATGTGATAGATCGGTCCTATCTAAGGTAACTGCATAACTCCCTCTGTCAGAGCCCAATGCATTGTTTAAATTTGTGTACATTAACGTATTTTTAGATAACCGAAATAAGTTCAGGTCCGCAGGTAGAAATACTAGATTTGTCATAAAAAATGTCATATTATAATAATGTTAATGTCAGTAAAATTCAATAACAAGTAATCAGTTTTTTGGTAGTTTTTTGGTCGTGATCGAGAGTTTCTGTATCCGAAGAGATTGCAGGTTGGATGTTTGGGAATTAGTAACATTTGGTGTTTTCCTTAATAAACCTTTATTCCCAAAGAGTCGAGGCCACTTTACGGGTAGTTTTCTGGGGCGTGACATAAATAGTGGCGACCGTGTCAAGACAGTAGTTGTGCGTTTCTGTAGAAGTGTTCGTTTTCCGGTCAGTAAACAGATCTAATCGTTTTAAAAGCAATTTTAAACGTTGTTTCATTACGGGACTTATCGAGCCAAATACTGAAACGTGTTTGTTTTGATCAAATTGTCGCCCTGTACGTTAACGCCGCCAAGGACACTTTGGTTAAATTTTGAGACTCTTGTAATTTTACCAAGGGGCTATAACCTTCAATTTGAATACTACCTTATCGCCGTTTTGAACGTGTGTGGTTTTGAACCGGGTGGTCATACAGATTAAGCATGGAAGAATCCAAAAAAAGCCGAAAGGTGTTGCGCTCATTGTTTACAAAAAATGCCAAAGAGTTGGAGAAAATGTTCATGGACAGGAGAGAACCAGAAGACATTAAGGTATGCTGGGACTTGTTGGATGACAAATCTACGAAGTTAAACATTCTGGATGAACAAATATACAACATGATGCTCCATCTCCGCTAACAATTCATCCTCACTGACTTGAGGATGAATTGTTAGCGGAGATGGAGACGAACGAGACATATAAAAAAAAGATATATGATAATCACCAACTAAATTCATGGATGGAGAGCAATAATGTAAATAGGTCTGAGCAGGCATCTGAGAGCCATCACAGTAGCACAAGAGGTAAGAGGAAATTTAAATTAGCTGCTATAGAATTTAAAACTTTCGACGGTAACCTAAAAAATTGGCTGCCATTCTGGAACCAGTTTAGTAAAATTCATATGGATCCAGATATTGATATAAATGATAAAATTGAGTATTTGGTGCAAGCCACAGTACCTGGTAGTCGTGCTAGAAACCTAGTCGAAAGTTTTCCTCGTATTGGCAAGAATTATAATGACATAATTGATTGTTTAACTTCACGTTTTGGTCGCGAAGACCTTCAAATTGAGGTATATGTTCGTGAGCTGTTAAAAATCATTATAAATAATGCTGTGTCTAATGGTAAATTCAATTTAGTTTCATTATATGACAGTATTAAAACACAACTACGTGCTCTTGATACTTTAGGGGTCAAATCCACTGACTGTGCCGCCATGTTGTTTCCTCTAATCGAATCATGTTTGCCAGAAAATGTATTAAGGGTCTGGCAACGTTCTCCTTTAGCACTGCCTAATGTAAGTAAAAGTTCACAGGATCTGAGAGCAAATTAAATAATCTTTTGCAGTTCATACGACATGAAGTTGACAATGAACAAAGCATCGTACTTGCTACAGAGAGTTTTGGTTTACATGTAAATAAGCATTCAAGTTCTTTTCGTTCAGGTAGTCATGACAAGGTGGGAGCAAAAAAAGAAGACTACAGGTTGCTCGGAGCAGGAAGTCCCTACTGCCACCGGTTTGGTTAATATTGCACAATCTTCTAGTTTCTCAAAATGTATTTTTTGTGATAATAATCATGATAGCACCAGCTGTTGCAAAGCACAGAATCTATCACCAGAAAAGAGGCAGCAAATTGTGACGGCAAAGAGGGCTTGCTTTCGTTGCTTGAAGCTTGGGCATCAAAGTCGTAAATGTAGAGCTCGGGTAAGATGTATAGTGTGTGGCAAAAATCATGTAGTTTTAATGTGTCCTAGTTTGCCTGTAGAATAGGTAGAAGTAATAAAAAGGCTGCTTAGGATTCTGTGGAAACGCTTTCATGCACAAACGGTCCTTCTAGCTATGTGTTTCTCCAAACGCTGAAAATAACTATATCTGGTGTCAATGGATGCCGCCCCATTCGAGCTTTGATAGATACAGGGTCCCAAAATACTTATATTTTAAATAGCACTGACCAGGTGTTGGGTTATCAGTCCAAACGTCAGACCACAATAAAGCATTGTTTATTTGGGGGAACTACTTGATATCAAATTGAGTTTTGATAAATGCCGTTGTACTTGTGAGGCTTTATCACAACCCGTCATTTGTTTTGATGTTCCTCCAGTTTTTAAAGGTTCTTGGATGGAGACATTAAAGGAACTTAACGTTGTGCTTAGTGATTGTCATGATGCAACCCCGATAGAGATGTTAATTGGTGCTGATGTTGCAGGGAACTTCTATACTGGACGCAGGCATGATTTGAAATGTGGATTGGTTGCCATAGAAACATTGTTGGGATGGACCCTAATGGGCAGAATACCGCTGGATACCCCTCAGAAGAAGGGAATAACTGCCATTTCCTTGTTTCTTAATGATGCATCACTTTCACTGTTATGGCGGCTGGACATTTTAGGTATAACAGATCCAGCTGAGCAAAAATCACGCGACCAGTTGGCATTCGAGGCAAAGGATTTTTTCTTGGACGGTGACTAGAAAAGAAGATGGGCGTTATGAAGTCAGATTACCTTAGGTGGAAGGACATACCCCGCTGCCTTCAAACTACAGTGTTGCAAAGAAGAACGTTTATCAGGTGTTATAAAAAACTGGAGGGTAATAATTTTTTTGATGCTTACAATAAAGTATTTAGTGATTGGGAAGATGATCAAATCATTGAACATGTTCCATTTCAGAATAGTAACAGGGAAACACATTATTTACCTCATCGACCCGTTATAAAAGAGAACAGTATAACCAGATTTAGACCGGTTTTTGACGCCTCAGCTAGAGAAAAAGAAGCACCCTCGTTGAACCAATGCCTGGAGAAGGGAATCAATTTAATTGAACTAATCCCAACCATTCTGTTTAGATTTCGCAAAAACAAATTAGGAGATATACGCAAAGCCTTTCTCCAGATTAGCATCCATGAGACAGACAGGGATTTTCTGCGCTTCCTTTGGATGAACTCTAGTGGCCAGGAGAAGATTTACCGTCATAACAGAGTCGTTTTTGGAATAAACAGCAGTCCTTTTCTGTTGTCACATTGGAGCATCATCTTTATAAGGCTTTGGAAAACTGTCAAGGAAATGGACCTTAGAATAGAGAGAACTTACTGAGACTATCAAAGAGCTTTTATGTCGATAACTGTGTGACAAGTGTTCAAGACGAAGATACGTTGAAAAGTTTTATCCAGGATTCAACTATGGTGATGGCAGAAGCCAAATTCGATCTTCGAGGGTGGGAGTTTTCACATCAAGTTAAGACCAGTGAAATACTTCAAACTATGCTTTGCTGGGATTGATCTGGAACACTGAAACTGACATGATGGGTATTAGTCCAGAACGTTTAAAGAATCTAGATAAATTAATGGCTGAACCTATTATTAAGAGGAAAATGTTATCGTTAGCATAAAGGATATTTGACCCAATTGGTTTTACAAGTCCTACAACTTTAATCCCAAAGTTGTTATTACAGAAAACTTGGGAAAAGAAGCTACCTAGACCGGTGGATAATGAGATTTTACAAGTTTTCTATGGATGGATCCAAGATATGAAGTTTTTACTGGATATAAAAATACCTAGATGGATATTTGCAGGTATAAATGAATCAGAGCACTTAAGCCTTCACACTTTTTTTGATGCGAGTCAGCACGCTTATGCAGCCATTGTATTTTTAAGAAGCATGCGTGATAATCAAATTTCTGTACACCTGGTGGCTGCAAAAAGTCGAGTTGTACCGATTCGCACGTTGACTATTCCGAGATTAGAATTGATGGCTGCTCCGATTGGTTCCAGGTTGTGTATCTCGGTGAAAGAGGGTTTAGAAGTAGAGGTCGATTGTTTCTTTTGGACTTACTCATCCACTGTGCTGTCCTGGATCACGGGAAGCGAAGTCTGGAAGCCCTTCGTATATAATCGCGTTTCAGAAATAAGAAAATATACATCTGTTAAGAAATGGAGCCATCTACCGGAAGCAATGAATCCAGCTGACCTACCATCACAGGGATGTTTGGCCAATCAGTTTTTGCAATCAAAATGGTGGGAGGGACCTGCATGGTTATATCAAGACTCAGATCATTGGCCTCAAGAAGACATTACATATAATGAGGAGGAAATTAACCTTGAAAAGAAGGGGAAGTTAGTGACGTCATTGCTCAGTACCGATACTACGAGCATGTCTTCTGAAAATTGGCATTTAAATTACTTCTCCAATTATATAAAAGGCCTACGCATGATTGCATGGATGTTCAGATTTTTACATAACATATGTAACCCACAGAATAAGTATAGAGGAGAACTTGGAATGAACGAGATAAATAAGGCTGAAGTTTTTACTTTGAAGCTAGTGCAAAAAGAAAGCTTCCAAGGAAAAGAAGACAAGAAATTTGCGACGTTAATTACATTCACGGATCAGGATGACGAGCATTTTAGATTCCCAGCTTTGTTGCCCGCAAAACACCCAATAGTGACGAACCTTATTTTTGACACTAATGAGAAAAACTGTCATGTTGGGATTCAAGCACTTATTTGTATTTTGCGCGAAACCTTTTGGATTTTAGGGGGAAGGCGCGCCATCAAGTCTGTAATATCCAGGTGTACAATGTGTAAGAGATACAGTAGTAAATCGTTCAGCTCAATTGTACCTCCATTGCCTCTGGATCGTGTGCGAGACGCAGCCGTGTTTGAGGTTACTGGCGTAAACTTTACCAGCCCGTTACGACGAACTTTGTAGGTACAAATAATGCTTTCGAAAAATTGGATTGGGACAAAATTATTACTGAAAGCAGTGTGGAAAGAATAACTTGGCGATTTAACCCCCCTACAGCATCTTGGTGGGGTGGGTTCTGGGAACGTTTGGTTGGTGTAATGAAGCAACTCCTTCACAAGACTCTTGGACGCACCTGCTTGAATTATGAGGAGTTGGTTACCGTTTTGTGCGACTGTGAAATAGTGATTAATTCTCGACCATTGACTTATGTGCCTACAGATTCTGCAGAACTAGAACCTCTCAGTCCCAGGTTGTTTCTTCAAGAAAGACCTGAAAACGGCGTAGCTGATTTGGATTTAGTAGATGGTGAAACGCTGTGTAGACGGGTTGCTCATATGAAGAAGTTCCGTATCGAATATTTGGGACAGCTGAAGTCTTTTCAAAATGGGACGCCCGAACGAGATATAAAGTTGGGAGAGATAGTTTTAATAGGCAACGATATCCAGAAACGTTTGAATTGGCCTTTAGGAAGAACATCGGAACTTATAATGGGAAGAGATAATCAAGTGCGTTTGGTGAAGATGATTACCTCCAAGGGTCTGTTGCTAAGACCGATACAACGGTTGTTCCCACTAGAATGTATTCATGCAGAAGAAGGTGTCCCTGCTAGGATTCCTGACCTTCCAGCCAACGAAGTACCCGTGAAGCTTCTGCAAGAAATACCTGAAGATGGAGACCCCAACGAAGACTCCATTGATCGTCTTAAAGTGCAAAAGTCAAAAGAAAATTCGGTACCTGAATCGGGTAGTGCGGGAGTGCAAACCAAAAGCAGAGTACCCGTTCCGTTTAACAGTGTTGGAGTAAGTGGGGTCACTCGTAGTGGACGACCCACCAGGAAGCCGAGACGTTTTCTGAAATAAGTAAACTTTGTATGTTAAATGTAGAAATTGCTAATTTATACATATGTTAAAATTTTGTCTTGTTCTTAAAATTTAATGTCTCTTAAGAAATGGACAGTTGTGAGACACCCGGTTAGATGCTGAAAGTGTCTCAGATGGGAGGATGTCAGAGCCCAATGCGTTGTTTAAATTTGTGTAACATAACGTTTTTTTAGATAATCGAAATAAGTTCAGGTCCGCAGGTAGAAATACGAGATTTGTCATAAAAAAAATGTCATATTATAAATGTTAATGTCAGTAAAATTCAATAACAAGTAATCAGTTTTTTGGTAGTTTTTTGGTCGTGGTCGAGTTTCTGTATCCGAAGAGATTGCAGGTTGGATGTTTGGAAATTAAATTTGTACTTTGACTGTGCCGTATTTGTGGTATAATCCCTGCATGACCACAACAGAGAGTAAAGGTGACATTTGGTGTTTTCCTTAATACACTTTTATTCCCAAGGAGTCGAGGCCCCTTTAGACGGGTAGTTTTCTGGGGCGTGACATCCTCGGTATCCAGCGAGAGTAAAGTCGTGACATTATGCCAATACTTAATAATAACTAAGGCTATTTACGGAATTTCTTTATATAATTTGCCAGTACTTACAAAACATGTACCTATTACTAGAGCTAACAAAACGTGCACTTTGGAAGACGAGAATCATAATCATACCATACTGCTTTTTCCGATTAATAAAAGGGCACAATCATGGCATATGACGTGTGCAGCACATTTTCCCGTCGAACGCTCCGAAAACTACATTAGTTAACTATGTCACGATATTCAGGCCGAACTTGTACGAGATTGTGAAATTTCACCTAGAATTTTAAGATATATTGCCATTTTGATTCTAGTGAAATTTCAGTATACGGAAGGAAAACTGACTATGTAAATTTAGGTAATAAAGTTAGCCTGATATAAATTGAGTTCTAGTTAGGCCCCTGTCTAACGTGCAATAGGGTCATCTCACAGCATGCTGGATATAATTTTTTAAACTTAAAATAACTTTCATGACTGATATTTTGTTGACAAATATTATCGAATTATAAAAAACGTGTTTCTGCCCCATTATTTTATTGAGGGTCAAAAGACAAAAGACGATACATAATTACCAAATATCAGCTGTTATAAAAAAAACAGGTAAATAAGCATGTTCCACCATGTTTACACTTCTTGAGCCCACTGGGACGTAAGATAAACTAGTAATATCGTCATTACAATATATTTAATAACGCCGGCGCCGCTCGTGAATCTCCAAAATCACCTACTTAATGAAGGAAAAAAAGGTTTAGATGTTGATTTGATGGCATGGCGGTATAAATTAACCAGCAATTAAAATATATATCAAAAATAAATTTGGTTACCTCATTTTATGATTTATATCAGGTGAACTGATCAACGGGGACTCATGTGTAGCTCTCCAGACAACTTCCACGATCGGAAACAATATACTTAGACTAGAAGAACTCTTCTACGCCTACCTGACGGACAAACACAAGAGAGTTCTTAGTTCAAGGAAGACTCTCCGCAAATAAGAGAAAACTCTGTAAAACATCAGTTTATCCCAGTTCTTTTGAATCTGCGAAAATAACTAGGCTGCCCCAAAGGTAGGATGATACAAACCCTCTGCAACGCGGGATCACAAAACGGTGATGCATAAAAAACAAAAAATCTACTCACCTGTGACGAAGAAAGTGGAAAACGACAGTTACGGAGTGAGTCAAAGCACCGAACAAATAATACATTAAATGTTATAACAAGATACTGCCTGAGACTCAAAAATAGGCCCGATAGAGGATCCTACAATGGCATTTCAAAAAAAAATTCTACCTCCACACCACACACTGCCAGTCAAGATGGCTGTTTTTAAAACTTTCCCTTGTTCAGTATTTATCCAAGTAGAATAGACGCTACGCTCAAACTGCCCCCCCAAAACTTAGATAAGCCAATTCTCTACGCAATACATACTACATGTCATACACAAAAAAGGATTTTTGTCAATATTTGAAACAAAAACCCAGAATTTTGGCCTGACAAATCCTACCCAATTTAAATAGATGTCCTTTTCATTATTTCAGTAAAACCTTTTGCTAATTGGCATTACTCATTGATTAACTGCATGCCGATGCACCGCCTAATTAGTCAACAACAAGAAGTTCCAGAAATAAATATTTATAAATCTCGGTTTCATAACATCGCAGTTCGGAACGATACTCAGCTAATAGACGAATAGTACTAATAGAACGGGGCTTACTACGATAGGCACAAAGCAAAATGCCGAATAAAAACGTTGACTGACACGATTGCTGACATGCCAGTCAGAAAAGAAGTTAATAAAACTGTACCCAATATTATAAAAATTCCATTTATGTTGGCATTTTTAGATGGTATAAGCTCGCAAGTAACTTCCTCCATGAATTAGCAATTACAAGGTAAGGTAAGGTTAACTGTCTAAAATGACATATTGTGAGGATGTTTTCATGGTTGCTTTTATTTCCTTTTACACTTAAAAGCTAACCAACCACTAGAAAATTTGAAAACCTAAGAAAACTACATGGAGCGACTACTGGTCCTGCCGTCGAGGGACGAATACGTTGGAAACGGATGACAGAATAAGGCACAGGTCATGGAAGCTTTTTGCTTAGAAAACGTATTCTAATCCTTCGGGGGGGAGTCTGGAGAGTCGTGCCGGCTGGAAGGTGTAAGGGGTGGGTCGCGTAGTGGAGGGTGATTCCTACTTAGATTCCAGGTCTTATTTACGTACGCGGCAGCGTGGCCTGAGGGCCATCGGGGGTATATCCTGCGGCAATTTGAAGTCCCTGACAGAAAGTGGTTATACCTACCGTGTGCAAAATTTCCTTGCATAAGAACTCAGTCGTGCAGCTCATAAGTTTATATTTGTGCAAAAATCAGAAATTTCCAGGGGCATAGGCTCCTCTTACTGGAAGTTAATACCAAGTAGTCCCCTCACACTGGAAGAGCGTGAAAATTATGCAGGAAGGGCGCCCTGCCTCTTACTAAGCACCGGAAGAGGGGCGTGCTGGCAAACTGCCTCGTAGCAGTGCCATTCCAGTTCCTTATAAGGGGATTAACAAAATTAAGACTCTTCAGTCTTTATATAGAAGATATCCCGTCACGTCCCAATTCCCGTAAAGCATTTTTTGCTGATGATACGGCGATTTATATCCTTGATCCTCAAGCTGAAGTGGTTTGAAGATCAAACTTACTTGAGCACATGTTTATTCCCTACTATGCGAGGTGGAAGGTCACGCTTAACACGTCGAAAGCCGACCTAATTCTAATATCGAGAAAGCCAAAAGATGTCGACATTACATCTCTCGTAGTAGGAACACTGCAATTCCACCAAATGCCAAAGTCAAGTACCTTGGCATTATTCTTGACAATAAGTTAAATTTTAGCAAACATATAGCAGCCATAGTGTCAAAAAACGTGGACATAAAAAGGGATTAGGCATATTGCTGGTGGCCACGTTATTCCTAACTCCGGCAAACAAGCGTACCCTATAGAACGCCATCAACAAGTCAGCTCTCTTATACGGTGCCCCAATATGGGATTCGGTAGCTAAAACTCATAAGAAAAGGCTCCAAGTCATACAAAACCAGTACCAGCGAGCGGCGTTCTCTCTGACCATGAATGACCGAGTCAGAATTGATAACCTGCATGTCGAGGAATACATCGATAACCTCGCATGCAGATTCTTCGAAAAGCAGATAGGGCGAAAACCGCTTACAGGGTATATGGCCAATCGTAGGTACAACCCGGGGCAGCCCAAGACTTATGGAACTATTTACCAGGAAATTACGTTATACTACAAACAACTTATGCCTGCATGACCTAGTTCTCTCACGGGAAAGCTAAATTAACTAATTACTTTAAAATCTAGCTCTAAACATCTCTGAAAAGTTATTTCTCTTAGAGTTCATATTAAATGTATCAGGAGAGCAGAAGTCACCTAACGGGTAATGTGCGCGGCCCGCTGCCTACTGGCCGATCTACCGTATTTGGACACGGGGGCGGGGCCTGTTAATGGAGTTGTCACTTATATAAATACGCACATAACATCTTCTCGATTTATTTGATCATAAACCACTGAAGCGTCCTTGCCTCCGCAGCCGGAGCCGCGAGACTCGTTCCATGTACTCTGACGCTACTACAACCGTACCTGAATAAACTTATCGCGTCAAGTCCTTATTCTTTACCATAGTTTATTTTTTGTTTCATATTTATATGTTGTACATAGTGAAAATATTTTAACCATTCTGACGTCCTGCTCCATGAGAGCACTTCAAGCAAGGTTTTTGCCTCAATTTTCCATGCATAAAAATACCGGTAGCAATATTCTTACCAGCAATAAGTACTCCAAAACAATTAGCTCTATGCCAATAATTAATAATAAGGACTTTGAAGGGGTGTCCCACGTAAAGTGAAGCACCACAAGCAGTACCATATATCCTAGTAGTTTTAAGTAGGCTTACATCAGCCCCCCTAGGGTTGTCACCATCTGCTGGCCAAGGCGTTGAACGAACAACGCTAGGCTTAACAGCGGATGTTAGTTTAGTATACCACTTGACATACTTAAGCTAGATGTAACAGTCTGATTTGGCCAGTGTAAAATATTTTAAAGCATTTTATATGCTGCATGTAGCAACAAAAGATGCTATACTTTGCGGTAAGAATTATTGAGAAGAGGTCAATACTTTTCGGTTAATTAGATCTAAATTTATTGATTCGATTTGTTGTCAATAAGCTTAAGGTTGCCGCATTTATTAATGTAGATTAATTTTATTCTAATTATAAGTTAACCATATATTTGTATTAGCTTTTATAACTGTTGTGGCCTTGAGTAGCTATTTTGGTCATCCCTTTCTCTTATGCAGCCCTCAGGCACTTTGTGACTATATTTATTTTAGCTGATAAGTAAGCCACAGATCGCTTAGGTTTCATCAAACCACTAAAATAGGATATTATGTTATTAGTAGAACTTTGCTTAATTTATATTACATTACCGTAGAACGGCCAGCAAACCGTTCTATATTTGGGAGTTGGGTCAATAAAGCCTACTGTAAAGTCTCATTAGATCCGTCAAATTCATATTTTATTTTCGGTTTGAATATTCCATAACTTTTTGGGACCCCCGGTTGCTTAATTCACGTCATCGGCTGATCACTTCTGAGAACTTTTTGGGACCCCTGTTTTATTTTTCTACGCGGTATGTGCAACGTTCGCAATATTCGGTTGGTACTGTTGGTAGCACTGGGTAGTAGGAATGTGCTATTTCCCATAATTGCTGCTGTCGATTTAGATTTTAAAACTTTATCGTTTTGTTGGGAAATATTCTCTAGTATTTCTTGAACAATTTAATTTCAGCTCATTAATTGTGGCTCCCGCCGTCGTTTCACAACCATAATAAACGAGAGCTAAGTCGTTTATTATCTTAGAATTATTCCCCGTAACGAATCGCTTGGCATTTTTTCAGCTCTATAACTTCTTGCTGATCTGACGTCAGTTCTCTAATCTCGTGGAAGTGGGAAAGCAAATTGACTAAACCGATGATCTTGTACTTCTAGAAATACCCTTCGAGGTGAAAAGAAGGTTTGCTTTAGTGCAGTCATAGTGACTCAATATTTAGTATTGTATATTATACTACCTTTTTGGGGATATTTTGTTGGTTTCTAGTTTGTATTTTGACACGACCGATTTATCGGGATTTAAATGCTGCACTAGGTAAGCATTTTCTCTGGAATTATTTTTTTTCTATTGCTTGTGAAGCACGTGGACGCCATGATGCTAATGGACCTTTTACATTATTTCCAGAGGCTGCTGAGCTCACCTTACAAAACCGAGACCGTCGACTCTCTAGCAACCCTCCGTCAAAAGCGAGGTAATTATTGCTACAGTTTTTTGTTTAATTTAATGATTTAACCTTTTTTTTTGTACATTGTCCACCATTTGCATTGCATTCCATGAGTTATCTTATCTATTCCCTTTTATCATATCTGAATTTTTATTTTAATGTGACTTTAGTTTTGATCATATGGGGAAGTTTATATTTTCTCTTAGGGGTGATTCATACCTATCTTTTTTTTAGATTCAAGTTGTTTGTACCTTCTGTATTTCTTTTATTTGCTGATGGTCATTGAAAGACCATTGAAAATTTTTGGGGGACTTGTTTTATAAAGGAAATATATTTATGCAAGGGGGGAGCTATAGTTTTTTTTTCATTAAAATAAGGGGCTTCGTCTAATTTGTATTGGGTTATTACAGGGTCCTATCTTTGGGCCAATCCTATCTCCGGGCCAGTCCTCTCTCCGGGCTACACTACAGCCAATCCTATCTCCGGGCCAATTTTATTGCCGAGTCCTCTGCAAGTTCTACCCTCGAGGCCAGTGTCATAGCAGTACCTACAGGTGCCCGGCGCCTCCACCAGAGCTCGATGACCAGATCTAAGGGGTATCGTACAGAAGCTTAAGTTTATTTATTCCTTTATATTTCTGACCGATTGATATAATCGCTTTTATTCTTTTAATATAAATCAAGCATTGGCCGATAAGCTCTAAGATAGCTCTCATTAATTTTATTCTTCATTTATTCATTTGCTTGTCTGGTCGATGATATAATAATTATTGTGGTCATTTATCAATACATATTATTATCGCTACATTTATAATTGGTGCAGCTACCAGCGCACGCATACGTGTATGTAATAAGCTTAGGTTGTGATCGAAAGTGATCACTTCGGATTTTAGTCTTTAGAGCATTTACTTGTAAGGCATACAGTACCGAGTAACAACAGAATTGTTCTCCGTACAATCTTCATATTGTACCCTATTTATTTATCAATTACTTTAATAGTCATTTGACATTCCTTTGTCTTTAAATTGCAAATTTTCACTGTAGTATTGTTGCTGTGTTAAAAAAAAAGATTGTTCCTTAAATTTTAGATTGTGTTTTCATGTTAGGTTAAGATTGAATTCCTTTTTTTGATAAGCGTGCCTAGCAACCCCGTACAACACCAGCGGAGCTTTTCCAGGAAGAAGTGGTGGCGCTCTACGACTCCACTACCGGAGCCAGGGTTTGCAAGCACGACTCTCCGGTGCTAGGTTTGTTTTTAAATAAAATATTTACTTGCTAACTTTAATAGGAAAAACGTGTTGCATAGGAATGTAGTTTAACACATGTAATATCAAATAAATAAATATCTAAGTCTAAGACTAAGACTAAACTAAATGGAGAAAGTTTTGAAGTATTAAAGGAACATCGAAAACACTTCCAAAAGCTAATATTAAAAAACCAAAGCAAGGAGCTTGCCACCACAAATAGATACCGAATGCTTTAAAACTAGAATTCATTACAAGGATACGAGGTATGTATTTTATACAATTGAGGCATTATGAGACCATTTATGTAAAAATCCTGGGATAGGTTAACTTTTTATATTTAAGGCAATTACATGTGTCATCATCTTCACTCTTTCCGGAGGACAATAAAATAAGATAACATTGTCAAAACAGATGGTCAAATCACTACCATGATGTGAGTGTAAATTATTGGATTTTAACCATAATTAATTGAAGAAATATTAATATCCTATGTAATGCGACTAATATATGATCATGTGTGCCTTATTTTGAAATTTAATCGATATTTAAACAAACAACCACGACCAAGATTTGTTCTATTTTTGACAGAAGGGTGAATGAAAAATAACTGAACAGCACAAATGGTTAGTATAAATTTTAATAGCGGAATGGTAGATGAAATTTAACTTTAATTAATAATCAAGTATATTGCCACTTTCTAGCCGTTACAAAGCACGATATACATCTGGTCTCACATTTTCTTGTTCATCACTTATGTTGTTTAAAACACTGTGACCATTTTGTGCCAAAAATCAAAAGGTTTCAAAACTAGCTTCATTCCGACGACATCGAATCTGTTAACGACAGCAAGATTACCTCTAAAAATTGTAATACACGCAAAAATCGTCAATATCCGACAAAAAGTAATACATTTTAAGGAAACAAATTGCTGAAATTAAAGTAGAAATTTGGAAGAAAATTTTAGTAGAAGCAATAGATGAATTCGCGTCGAATCTTCTTCGTGAAAGATAGGAACACACCAATTAGATAAAAATTAATCGAATATTATAATTGGCGGATAATCAGTTTACTAAATACGACTGCTGGCCGAAAGTCATTTCGTTGCAATCAGTAGATGCATTAAGTTAATTGGCCGACAGTCAATTTACCAAAAACGTCAAATGAGTAAAGGTCAATTGACCGAAAATGAAATATGTGGAAACGTTTAATTGACATGTATCGCTGGTGAGATTCATAACATAGAAGTTAGGAACGTTACTCAAGCTAGTAGGCGAATAGTACTAATAGAACGCGGCTTACTACGACAGGCGTAAGGCAAAATGCCAAATCGAAACGTTGATTGACACAATCCCAGATATATCAATCAGAAAAGAAATCAATATAATTTCATTGAATGCGGTATTATAGGAAATCAATTTATAACTGAAATGTTAAAGAATTTTGTGATGGTATAAGCCCACAAGTAACTTCAACAATGAAGCAGCAAGTAAGGTTAATTGTCCAATGACAAATGGTGAGTATGCTTTCATGATTGTTTTTATTCCCTTTTACGCTTTATAAGCTTAAGCGACCCCATTAGTAAAGTTGAAAACTCAAGGTAACTAAATGGAGAAAATTTTGAAGTACTAAATGAACGTCGAAAACACTTCCAAAAGCCAAGGTAAAAGAACGAAAGCAATGATTTGATCAATAAAATTCGCTTGCCACCAAAAATAGATACCGAATGCATTATAATTAGAATTCATTACACCCATACAAGGTATGTATTTATAAAATTGAGGAACTATGTGACCATTTAAGCAAAAACCATGGGCTAAGTTAACATTGTTGACATGCATATTCTCGAAAGAAGCCTTGAAGCCGATTCAGTCATAAATATTTTCTTTTATTCAAGGCAACCACATATGTGACCTTCTTCGCCCTTTCCGGAGGACAATAACAAAAGACAACATTGACAAAACAGATGGTTAAAAAACTACACCGAGATCCGGCAAAAAATTATATTTCAAGAAGACAAAAGATACTAAAATAATTGAAGTAGAAATTAAGAAGAATAATCTGGAACAAGCAATGGCTGGATTCGCACCGAACCTTCTTCGTCGGATATAGGATCACATCAATTAGACAAAAGTTAAATTGCAGAAATCATCTGACCGGATATGTCAATTAGTCTACAGTCGTTTTACCAAATACGTTAATTGGGTGAAGATCAATAATTGACCGGAAATGAAATAAATGATAAAACGTTGAATTGACATTTATCACTGGCGAGATTAACATTTCTGCTCTTAAGTGGATAAGTCTCGAATTGGCGTTAAACTTATAACTTCGTTCTCATTTCATTACTGAAATTCAAAAAGAATTCACTTGATAACTGAACTTTTAAAATGGTCTCATTACCGATGTTTCGTATTCGGGCTACGCTAAAACAAATTTAAATATTTGAATACGAACTTGAACTATTTATTTTTGTCTTTAAGAGCCTTCGTTTTTTTCAAATCAATCCTCTAGGACACGCCTTCAATATTAAATCATACTTAGCGTCTTCTCATAACTGGCAATGCATCAGACGTATATATTTTATATATAACATATTATTTCAATTTACCAGTAAATGTGATACATGCTTGTTTCTCGGAGATTGGGACCCCTAAAATATGAAATGTAAGAAATGTATATAAAATAAAGATCTTGATAGTGGCTCAAATACACTGATCTATACAATGGATAAGCAATAACCCTTCACCGAAATGGCTAATTTACGACGTCAAAATGTAAACAAACTCTAGCAAATCTCGGGATGATTGCGCACTGTAATAATGCTTATTGTAATTCGAGAACGTGAGCAGGTCCGTACTTATAAATTTATTTTGGTATAATAATTTTGATTTTTGTATCAAAACTTCTTCAGTACACAGTACATTACTAATTTCACTTGGAAGACAACTCTCATCAATCACTTGCACAAACATTGTTATTTGGTAAAAATCTCAATGAAAAACTATGTTTGCACCATATATTGCCTAAATCATTGGAGTAAATCATAGATAAATACCATGGATGAATATATATGTGTTCATTGGGTTCTTTTGGCGCCTTAAAAGCAAATACCAGACAAAACAGAATAAAATACACAAGCGTCTAGAGATCAGGCGTAATTTTCGATGCAGCGAAACGAATAATAGGTATTATTATGGATTGCAT
Source organism: Pissodes strobi (assembly GCA_016904865.1). NCBI lineage: Eukaryota > Metazoa > Arthropoda > Insecta > Coleoptera > Curculionidae > Pissodes > Pissodes strobi. The sequence goes on from MU182161.1 coordinate 452,704, forward strand.
GACCCTCCGCTCGCTTCGCTCGCTACGGGGCTCAATCAACAATAACTAACCAAGTGCTAACCAAAACAAACCCAAACTAACAGAAAATTAAGAAAAGAAGGTAGGATAATAGAAAACAATAAACAAAACATCTGTCGCGACCGATGGGAATCGAACCCGCAGCGCAGGAATGACAGGCAAGCACTCTGCCTACTACACCAACGAGGTGTTGTAGAAGCTTTGCTACAACGTAGATACATGGATTCGCTTCGCCGCATCGAAAATTACACTTGATAGATGCCTCTTAAAATATGAGGTTAACTGATCGCGATATTTCAGTTCGTAGTGCACTTGTGAATGCATGGGATTTAAAGACCTGCAATTGACAAGTATATGACCCTCCGCACGCTTCGTTCGCTCCGGGGCTCAAGAAAAGGAAACTAACCAAGTGCTAATAACTCAAACAATACCCAAGAAAAACCCAAAAATCAAGAAAAAAACTGTTTACTTTAAAAAAACCAAAACCGACGGGATATGAACCCGGGTCGCCGAAATGAAGGCCAACCATACAGACCCCTAGACCATCTGCTGACTTGTAAACAACTGGTCCCTTCACGTAGCGAGCCAATCACGCGCCTCTCATTCACAAGTGCACTTTGAACTGAAATCTCGCTAACTGATCAGCTGTTATTTTGTAGGCAGAAGTTTAGACGTGGATTCGTTTCGTCGCATCGAAAATTACGCCTGATCTCTAGACGCTTCTTAAAAACACGAGGTTAACTGATCAGCTGTTATTTTGTAGACGTTTCGTTTCTAGATAGATCGACCAATAGGAGAGGCCGATTTTCACATAGTGGCCTAGGCCTGCAAAGGATCTTAAAACTCTTATCATCATCTTATACTAGAAAATCACGTCATACAGCTTATTGCAGGGTTATTTAGAGAGATTTTAGATGTTTACGCCTTAATAATACTAATACCTATACTATTAATACTTACTGAAAATAGGAGATTCCCGGGATAGCGTCTTTGCTTCGACAAAGATTAACCATATCTACAAGTATGCATACTCATAATGTAATGATCAGTAATTGATCTCTCAATCAATAAGCTAAATAGCAGTATCGGTTTTTAAAAATATAGTCAAAAATCACACACAAACACTCCTTACTCACTTGGAAGGCGTTCAAAGCAAACTAAACTAACCAAACCACATCCCAACCGAACAAAAACAAATAACGAATGGCGTAGCTTGGGGGTAGGCCGTAGATTCCGTTTGTCCGGTTTACCGTCAATCGATACTAATTCGATTCTACTTTACGAAACTACGAGCTCGGTACGGGCCTGGAAAATCAACAGTAATCGACCGCGTGGCTGAACAGCTGGCGATTTAGACACTTGACTGACGGATTGAGTGTTATTGCGCTTGATCAGTAATGCCGAGGTATCAAAAATTATGACTGGGAATCGTGCGCACAAACACATTTTTTCACACACGCCTAATCAATTTCTCTTCAGATGACACATGCATTATGCTGATCCATTTGTATAGATCAGTGCTCAAATATGAAACCTTGTAGTAAAATTGATAGAAAAAGCGGTCGACAAATATTGCAATTATTTATTTCTAATAATATTTTTAAAAAGGTCATGAAAGAGGGAGGGTGAAGACTAAATGTTTCAGTACTCACAAAAAAGCTCGAGAACGATTTCGAAATGTCCTTGAATTCAAGGAATCAAAATATCCGATGTCAACTCTTAAGTACATCACTCTACGACTTCATTATATGAACCGAATTAGCCCTGAAGCATTTTTGTATGAGGCGGGCCCTACATTTTTATTATAACGACAGAAATTCCAGTATATTTTAAAACCAACTCACTTTACAAGGAACGCTTGTGCCCGAAAATTCCTTCATGGCATATTAAACGAATGCATTTTCTAGCAATATTTAATATTTCATGCACATTTTAGTAAGGTATTTTAAATTTGCAAAGATTCCATTGGCGGTTTTAAATAAAAAAATTTTTGTATAACCAGGTGGTGCCGGCGGCTGTAATGAAAAGTTGATTTTAATTTTAAGGAAGAGAAAATATATTTTTTCTACAGCCGCGCGCAAAATAACTAAATACTAAATTCAAATGAAATCGCAAAATCAACCAATGCCGTGGATCCTTATTTTGCGCTCTAGCGCGAACATGGAAAAGGAAATTCTCGCTTTTTCCGTCTAGTGTGCTGAATGGTCATGGAAACCGAAGATAAATAAATGACAGTCGTGCGTTTGTTACAGTTTGTTGCTGGCAATCCTGTTCTAAATATGCCCGAAGCCCGAACATAATATGTCAAAACTGACAGTCATTCGCAAATTTCAGAATAAGTATAGAGAAAAATGTGCATTTAATTTTAAAAAATGCGGCTGTAGAAAAAGTTCTGTGTGTTTTTCGAGCGCAAAGTAAGATTGCCGTTTTCAAAAGATTACTGCGCTCCGCTACGCGTCGCGCAGTAACATTATTTCTCAAGCGGCAATCCGTTACTTTGCGCTCTAAATACGCAAATAACTATTTTCTCCGATTGACAGCAAATATTAATTTTGCAGACACATATCAATCAGCAAATTATTACTTTTCCTGTCCAGGCAGCAAAGTAAGTACTTTGCTGCCTAGGCAGCAAAGTGATTAGTCTCCATGGGAATAAAACGTTTGACATAAGTTGTCAAACTATAATTATTATGGACATATACATTTCCATAGCAACCAACCGTTCCAACAATTGCGATTTCTATCAAATTTTGTCTTAATTTATCACTACAGGAAAAATAAAAAGATTGTGGGAATTGTAATAATTTGCAAATATACAATATACATATATCATTATAAACAATCGGAGAAAAATTATATCTTCAACTCGACAGCAAAGTAGATTGACTGCCTTAGCTGAATTCCTAGCCTCGCTACGCTCGGCTATGAACTATCAGCCGCGGCAGTCAATCTACTACTTTGCTGCCTAGTAAAACAAGTAACTATAGTAAAATGAATGGACAAAATGCAATGGTACTAATTCAGTTCTTTAGTAGACGTTTTAAACAAAAGTTATATTCAAGTGATGTTTGTTCATCTCCTGATGATGCTAACATAGTAAGCGTGACGAGTGCCAAAAATATGTTTCGGTAATGTGGATAAATCTCTGTTGTATAAGCTCATATAAGTTAGCCATACCTCCTTTTTCTTCCTCTGCTTTCAACATTACCTAGCCTTGGAACGTTGATGATCAGTATTGATACCAACGTTTGGTGAAAGTCCAGGCAGATTAGAGCCTGTTTAGTTTCATTTATTTCGAGTTCTTTGGAAGAGTGATCACTAGTTTTACATGGTCTCTTCATTACCTTCCTGCCTATTTCACTAAAGCTTGCACTTCATATTTCTTTCTTGTTTCCTGGTTCCTGTTATCGATTTAAATAAATGATGCTCTCCTTCATTAGCTGACGTGCTTTCCTCTGTCTTAGCAACACTTCTCATGTTTCCGATCTTGGAGGTTTCCTATGTACTTCCAAACAATTATTGCGGCCGGGCTTATAGAGGTTTTTAGTCAGACCTAACTTTCCGATACTTATTTGTAGGCTTTTTGGCACAACTCCAGTTGATAAAAATAATAATGTTCGAAGCGATTCACCTTCCCCTGCCTCCAACTCTCGGTACATGGAAAGCTTCTCAACATTCCTTTTCGAGCAGATTTTGGGTATTGGATACTGGCAGTTCCACAAAGATTGCATCCTTGAACGATTTCGTTTCGAGGGTGATGTCTGGTCTATTATGTATGGTCGTCTGATCAATCAAGATTGTACAATCCCAGTAGAGTCGGAAGTCACAGTTTTCTAGAACTATTTGGAGTTTAGATTTGTAATAAGAAGCCCGATCCTAGGTAAAAAGTCCTGATAGATAATCTTGGCAACATTATCATGCCTATCCTAATATTCCATTGCAGAGAAAAGCTGACATACCTTGGTAAAGTGTTGTATGGACGTTGTTGCTTTGCATCCATATATGCACTTATTACTTTCTATTTATAGGAACGATATATTTGAGATAGTTTTGTAGGTAACCGCCTGATCTTGAATTGTCAATAAAAAGCCTTCCGATTCTGGTAACAATCCTCCTGAGGTAAGCCAATAGTTTGACGTACGTCTGCCGACATGTTTCTCTATAACTTAATTCGATTGCATCCTTAAAGCTACTTTTTTCGTCACTTCTGCAGCTTTTCTTCCCTCGTCGAGCGCTGAGGCTCGGGTGTTTCTTCACATTGGTCCAGAAGCAGATAAGTCAAATCCTGGATGTCGGATCATGAGGCGATTTCATGTAGCTTTAGTATTAAATGTGGAACGAGAGAAAAACTAGGCTTAAGGGTAGGTTGTACACAGGAGCAAACTATGGTAGGTTCTCGCAATTGTGTGCTGTTACTAATTGGCAGCCTGTCTTGGCCTTGAACAGTCCTTTGCGTTCATTTCATGGGATACTGTGTGACAACTTTAATTATTCATTTCCTGTCAGATCTTTAAAACAAAAAAACAAAAAACCATGGATCACTAAGGGACTGAAAATTTCTGCAAAGAATATGCGGTCTCTTCATTATATTAGGAAATACTTTTTGGATAATGAACATTTTATGGCCTATTTTTTGCCAAGTATAGACGAGTTTATAGGCATACTGTTAGGTCTGCAAAGCACCTATACTATGGCAATAGAATCGCATACTCCAGCAATAGACAGCGCGAAACGTGGAGGATTGTCAACGAGTCGCGGGGAAGTAGTTATGAGACTACATGTGGGGACTCCAAATTATCCGCCGAGGAGACGAACGGCTTTTTTTGTTCCATAGCTGCATCACTGTCTGGGGTAGTGCCCTCAAATGTCTGTTTTTCACAGTTCCTGGGAAATATTAATGTCCCAGATTCTTTCTTTTTATCCCCCACCGATATCGAAGAGCTTAAAAGTACTATCTCTAAAATCAAGAGAAGCGGAGCGTCAGGATGGGATGAAATCTCGATTAGGATATTTTTGGAGCTGCCGGATGATGCACTGGGTGTTCTGGTGGAGTGTATAAACCATTCTTTTTGCAATGGCAATTTTCCAGCTTGTTTAAAGGTTGCTACAGGTATTCCCCAATTTAAAGATGGTGATCAGGATCAGGCAGCAAACTATAGACCAATTGCTCTCTTACCCACTTTATCAAAAATTGTGGAAAGATTGGTCAAAAAGCGAGTTATGGGGTTTCTGGGTAGGCACGCAGTGTTGAGGTTTGAACAGTTTGGCTTCCAGGCGGGGAGGAGTACGAGTGATGCAATATTCTCGTTTCTGGAAAATTTGTATATGAGTCTTAATGAAGGGGCAGTGGTTGCGGCAGTTTTCTGTGCTTTATCAAAAGCTTTTGATTGTGTGAATCACAGGATACTGCTGCATAAGCTTGCCCTTTATGGATTCAGGGGTAGGACGCATGATTGGTTTCGATGATATCTGTCGGATCGAAGACAGAATGTTTCCTTTGGTGGCTGTGTTTCGGATCTTCAAGGGTTGGAATATGGCGTGCCACAGGGCTCTGTTCTGGGTCCTGTTCTGTTCTTGCTTCCCTAAGATCACGATTGGCTTCAAATTGTTACACCATCAGATTAATCTCTGACCAATTTAGCCCTAATACAGTCAGATGCTCTTACTTCGCTCTAATCGAATCTCATTTGCGGTACGGAATTTGTTTCTGGGGTTCATGCTCGGGGCAATTATTTCAGAGGATGTTCGTTCTGCAGAAGAGAGCTGTAAGGTGTTGTTTAAGGCCGGGGTGCGTGAGTCCTATAGACCTTTATTCTTGGAGCATGGAATTCTGACTTTGCCCTCCTTGTTCATTTTGGAAACGGTATGTTTGATTTATAAAAAGCACAAGCCTCAATTGGTTACCAACCATGCATACTGGTTAAGGGCCCCACACAAAATTTCACTTCCAATACCCACATCCTCTAAAATTAGAAACTCGCTAATATTTAATAGCAAGACACTGTATAACCACCTACCCCAAGGGATTAGACAGATACCTAATCTAACGAAATTTAAGAAAACAGTTAAGAAGCTGCTGTGTGCGAGAGCTTACTATGGTGTGGATGAGTTCTTGAAAGATGTATTTTAATTGTACTGTTTGGTTTTTGACACTGTCCATAGGTTTCTTTTACCTTTTTTTCCTCAGCTTTGTCAATGAATTTTGTTCGAGACAATAAAGCATTTTGAATTTGAATTTGAATTTGAATTTGAAATCATCAGCCGCACATATGATTCTATGGAGTTCAGCTTCATAAGCTTTCGATAAAAAGTAATTTCAAAAATTAGTGATCTGATGATTCTCCAAATTGACAATGTCCGTTAGTCCTCTTCCTCCGTCTTGCCAACAAAGGGTTATTGTTTATACGGTGCTTTTAGGGAGCTGACATCCAGCAGAACTTTGTTGTTTTGCATCCATATCTGCACTTATCGCTTTATAGGGACGATATGTTTCAGGCAGTTTTGTATTGGAACCACCTGATCTTGAATTGCCAATAAAAATCTTTTCGTTTCTGGTAACAGTCCTTCTGAGGCAAGCCAATAGCTATGACGCACATCTGTCGACATGTTCTTGTATAACTTAATTCGAGCACCTCACTAAGCTGCTTTTCTCGCCACCTCTGCAGCTTTTCTTCCCTGAGGCTCGGGACTTTCTTCGCACTGGCCCAGAAGCAAGGGAGTCGACTCATCAGCAGACATATGATTCTATGGAGTTCCGATTCTGAAGCTGTCGTTAATACGCAACTTTTCAAATTAATGATCTGATGATTCCACAAATTGGCAATGTCCGTTAGTCCCTTCTCCTGTCATGCCTCCTTGGAGCTTTCCACGTGTCCCTGTTGAGACATCTTCCACAACCATACAGCTATTTCTGCATGGTCTCATCAGCTTTGCATCGTCTTTTCATTTCCCTTAATATTAAATTCATATTTGATGGAGTTCAACATGTTAGATAGGGAACTCAGAGCAAGACCAAACCACAGCAAACTCAAGGAATCACCGTGAAAGATTGCCCTTTTGATGTTGAAAATGTCGCTCTTTCGAATGAATTTCGGATCGTTAAATTGCGATTCTGCATTCTAGGTTTCTATGACGTGCCTGAGAAAAACAGTTATGGACGGGTTGACTTTATGTATGTTCAGATTATTATTGTTATTGTTATTATTTTTTTGATGCGCATTTTATTGTCGCTACTCCTCTCTTTGATCGTCTTGGTAATTCGGTCTCTAATTACTTTCGAATATTGCTGAACCTCAGCTGTTTATGTGTCAGTTGTTGTAGGCATTTTCCTCATTTGCATATTTACTGCTCTGCCACTGTTTAATTTGAGATATACGTTTTTTAATTAAGGAGCTTTTTGCTATTTGTCCAACTGCGTCTACAAGCATCATTTATAGTATATCTCTTACACGTGAATGTCTCTATTCTTTATCGATTGTAGTCATGCGTTCCAAAAATATTTGTGTCAAAAGTTTTAATAGTGATTCGATTTATTGTGTTATATACCTGACTTTATACCTCGGACACGGCACATATAAGTGCCGTGCCTCGGATTTCGTTGAAGCCCAATTTTTTTGTGATTATTATCTTTAGCAAGAAGATAATTTCCATATTGTGACAACAATGATTATAACGGGAATTATCCTCTTGATAATACTAACAGGCACGTAAAAAACTGGCCCTCAACCAATCAAATTCTGTTTTTCAACCAATCAAATTTAAATATCAGTGAATATTTGCTACTAGCTCGTATATTCGAAATTATTTCCTGCGCCACCAGTCTTCCATAATTGAAGTCAGTACCATTTTCGTCAGACCTTTGTCAAAAAAATCGTAATTTACATAATGGCATTAAATCGATTTATTAATATTTCTATTGGGGAGATACGAAAAATGCAATTAAATGTGTTCCAGTAAATACTGCAAGAACAAAAAAGTTTGTGTGGGCTCAATTAGAGGAGTTTTGTGTGCTGTGTGTGAAATGTTCAGCTAGAAAAAAATACGCCATTAACAATACTGGCTTCAATTATGGAAGACTGGGCATTTAATATGAAGAAAATGGATGGCTCAGAATACAAAGAAGGCCTCATTAAACTTTAACTTGTATCATATAAAATTCGACACTTTCAAAGATATAGTATTTCAAAAGGCCAGAATGGCTAGAAATGCTAAACGAAAACTTCTCCAAACTGACGTACAAAAGCGAAAAGATAGTTCAAAAGCACTGACTTACGAGGAATACAAGAAAATATTGCAAATCTATCAGGAAAATAATCCCAAAGACGTACAAAAATTTTTTTTTTCATATTACCTCGGTTGAGTTAGCATGGAGAGAAGGCGAGGCTTATGCATGTATGGTTAATTTAAAAAAAAAATAAATTACAAATGATGGTGTTGAAACAGGCCGACTTGAACACAACCCAATATTTTCCAAGACCACTCAAGGCGGAAACAAAAAAATTTCAGACTCAAAAGGGCAGTTCAGAATAGTAAGGACCAATATATGTGTCCTGTACGTATTTTTCACCTGCTAATATCTAAGAGAGGTTATAATGTAAAATCACCAAGACTGTTTTTAACCTTTAATGCTAACTGGATGAATGGAATTTGATTTAAAGCCCCCAAAGATTGTCCTGTTGGAAACAATATTATTTCAAAATGGACAGAACAAGGTGCAAAGAAGATCAGTTTAATTCACTAACCATTCACATAGAGCAACGGCGGTTAGCACTTTATCTAAGTCTGGAGTAGGTGATCAACCTATAATGAAGATTACTGGACATAATAGTGCTGCATCCTTTACACCATATTTACAGTTAGACGAGTCGCGTCACAAAAATAATATTCAAAACCTCAGAGAGACAAGTTCCGGTACATTTATTGGTCTAACTACTTCAGATGAAAATGGCGTACAACCGGTGGTTTCCAACAAGAAACTGCTTCTGTGTATAATAATAATTGTGTATTTAACTATTACTATGAAAGTTAATTTTCCTTGTTGCTTCCATTTTATATTCCTTATTGTTTATGTTTTTCCATTAAAAAAAAATATTTATTAACATAATAATATTATGTATTTATTTCTCAGTATATAGTCATGTCATATACCACTCGTGTTAAATATTTTTCTTGATGACATTTTTTCGCCAAATTTGTTATACAAATTCCGCTCGACTAAATTTCTTTTGCGTTATATTTTTTATAACAAATTTGACACAAAAATGTCAAAGTATATTCAAAAAATATTCAACACTTGTGATATAACTTACGATTATTTCGATGGTTATTTCATCAAAGATTGTTACATTTCTCTTTTAAATATAAGAATAAGTTGCTTTGTTTGACCTTTAGATGTGGAAAATCCTGTCCTTGTTTCCAGAGATCCTGTGATTTCATCTGTTATGTTTATTGAGATTTTCCTCCTCGCCTATGAGGTGTCAGCTGTATATTTTGAATGTTCTAATTTATCTAATATTTTGTATTCTTTCGGTCATTTCATACGTGCCCTCTCCTGTATAACATAGCCTATTTTTTGCTATGTTCTTAAATTTAAAAATACATTCGCGCAAAAAAAATCATAATGTCTTATTGAAAACATGTAGAGAAAATGCACCAAAATACAACATACGGCAACAAATATTTTCCCTATATGAAGATAAGCGTCACATTTCCCTATCGCAGTAATTGATCAAATTATAAGATTTTATTGTCAAAATTGTTTAAACACTCGCAAGCTGATGTAAATATTTACTTAAGGTTTAGGTAGGTTTTTTATAAACCAGTATATGACGAATAATCGATTTTTAGATGCTAAAAATATCTAGAAATTGAGAGCTTATTCAAGATTTCAGCTATTTTAGTGACGGTTCTCAACTCAACCTTTAGTATATATTTTATAAGTCTTTTTAGCTAATTGTCTCTAACATTAATACAAAAATATGATTATCCTACATGAAATAACATAATACAAACACAATAACGAGAATTGACATGATATAATTATTTATATATTTTAATTAATTTCGTTCTTAAAATATAATTTCAAGTGAATTTTATTGAAACATGATTATGACGATAAAAATACCAAGAAAATCAATTTTTTTATTTGCACAATAAATTATTCTTTGATTTTTGTCCGCTTAAAGTACTTTTTCAATAGCTTTAACATTTATTATAATAATATTATTGTGAAATAAATCAAAACCATTTTGTATGATCTAGTTTTTTTTTTCATTACATGTTGAAGTCAGAATTTAAGTTTCATTATTTTAGACCATACTGATAAAAGGTTCTGAAATATAAAATGCTAACAAACTTAGAACGACCCAAAAATAGATGGAACGAACTATGGACGATATATTAGTGAGAGATAGAATAAGAAATCAGGATAACAAAGGATGAAGTGGAATTGGGTAGAGCATGCGGCGAGACAAGCGAAGACAGATGAACTAAAAAACTAACAGAGTGGAGACCAAGAGTAATGGATAGAGAGGCGGGACGACCGTCTAAAAGATGGGTCGATAACATATGAATCAGTAGCTGAGGATAGCAAAAACAGGGGTGAGTGGAAAGAGATGGAAGAGACCATACTGATAAAAGATTCCGAAATATAAGATGCTAACAAACTTAGAACGACACAAAAATCGATGGAACGAACTATGGTCGATATATCAGTGGGAGATAGAATAAGAAATCAGAAGAAGCACAAAGGTTAGAGATATCATAGAAGAGATAACAAAGGATGAAGTGGAATTGGGTAGAGCATGTGACGAGACAAGCGAAGACAGATGGACTAAAAAACTAATAGAGTGGAGATCAAGAGCAATGGATAGAGAGATGGGACGACCGCCTAAAAGATGGGTCGATAATCTTTGAACCAGTAGCTGAGGACAGCAAAAAACAGGGGTGAGTGAAAAGAGATGGAAGAGACCTATGTCCAGGAGTGGACAAGATTGAGACAGAAGAAGAAGAAGAAAATTTAGGCTAAATAAATTTAACTTGTCAAATAAAGGTGAAATACTAAAATGTATAAACTATTAAATAATTATCACCCTGCCCAAAGTTTTAGCCTGAACTTGAAAATGTCAGGCTAACTTATAAAAAATAACAATAACGGTCAACAAATTCTCGAGCAGACCATCGGTCCGGCAGGCTTTGTCTCACACCAAATCCGTTCATTCAATGCCCATTAACTTGTGAAGACCCCTCTGGATATCTTAAGCCTGTAACCCGAACCTCAATCTGGCGGCCAAGCCCAACTTATCTTGTAGCGTTGCAAATGTTATAAAATCCAGTAGTGCGACTTTTTCCTTATGCTAGTCGATTTATGTTGTCGATACTCACGCTACCTTACTTCTCGCCACCTTACTTCTGGTGTTACGAGTAGCTCAAAGAATGAATCCGTTTGCAGTGCCACTTGTGGGATATATTCTTTTTTGAGAGAATTCTCTCCGGAATAATCAAGGCGAGCAGGCAGTTTTTTATCTCGGAATTTATCGCTATTTTGTAACCATCAGGTTCAATTATCGCCTGGTTGTGTCGTTGCAATATTTGCAAATGAAGAGTGTATATTTTCTAAAATTATCGGCCATATCGCCTATAAACGTTGTGTGATGAACTACTGGAGTCCTTCTGTGGGATAGAATTCTTTCCGTAGGATAGAATTCCTTCCATTTAATAGAATTTCCTGCTTTTGTGGCCGACGTCCATCGGCAGCCTTTTGATGCTGACCTAGCTTGCTCCGGCCGCGGCGTCAGTTATCAGTACAGCTGCCGTTTTGTTAAGGCGGTACTACCCCATGGTACCTTCTAAGGAAACGCCAGTATCTGCACATCTACTAGGTACACGTAAAATATATTTTATTTTAATTAAAGAACTTTTTTTTCTGTATAGTCGTTATACATCATTTTAGTTACTGAATTTATAGTTAAGCGACTATAGGTCGTTTGCCTTCAATACCGCATATATCTTTTCATTATAAATCATTTTAATTAATGAATTTATAAACGACTGTAGGTCGTTTGATGTATATCGTTTATATTCTCGTTATTTTTCGTTTCATTTATTGAGCTGGCTATTTTGCTTATCGAATTTATCTTTCAAAATATTGTAGGTTATCTAATTTTGTGCATTATATTTATGTCTGAAAAGAAATAGTTGATACGGAAATACTTAGTTTTATCTTTATTATATCTGATATATCTCAGTTAGAGAATTCATTTGGCTAGTGTTAGGATAGCTGATTGATTTATTTTTACTGTACTTGGCTGTAAAACTCATGGCTGTAATTTATTTAATATAACTGCAAATTTGCTAATTTAATTTGTCGCCTGGATATCGGAATCGACTTGAGCTCAATTCGTTTATGTATTGATATTTAACGGCTATATATGTATATTAAGTGAAGAGTAGTGGCTGTGTGCATGTATGAATCATACTAAATTTTTGCATGGAATACAAGGTGTCTCATTTATATATGTATATGTTTACCTCACAGTTTATCTCACCGATTTAGTACAGCTTAGTGAATGTTTATTGGTCTACTGATGTTGTCGCTGCCACGGGATTAATTTAGGCTAAGTTTGATTAATAATCACCTAATTTATACCTGCATATATTAACCGGCTATACCTATACCTATGTACTTCACCGGTTATCATTTTGATCTCTTCATTATTGGCATTTAAAGATCCTTTACAGGCGTAGCCGACTATATCAAAATCGGCCTCTCCTATTGGTCGACCCATCTCGTATTACAATATGTCTTCGTGATGCTATCAATTTGTCGCAAGAGCTCTCGTGGTGTAGAGGTTTAGATAGTTGGGTTTCACCTTAAGATTATGTTTCTAAACAGTTTTTTTATTTCTCCATGTGGATCGACCAATAGGAGAGGCCGATTTTGATATAGTCGGCTGCGCCTGTAAAGGATCTTTAAATGCTCATCATTGACTGTGTACAGTCAGACCTGTAAGAGGTCACGTTTATTTAGAATTGTTTCAAAATAAGAGCTGGGCAATATTAATGTAGACTAAGAAGTAGTATCTTATCTTGCTTTGATTTAATATTCTGATAATATAGGTGAAATATATTACAAGAGAATCTTCTCATTAGGGCGTTACATGATCCCAAATTCGTTTGAGATAGGATTATTTGTTCTGAAAGGGTTTCTGTAAGTTTAGAATCTTGACGTTTATTTTGTTAAATTGCACTCAAACTAGTAACCAGTTCGTTTATCCACAGTTTTTCAACGTTCTTATACAGGGTATCTTTCTAAATTTTATTACCTTATTTTCAAGGATTATAATCATTGATAAAGTAAAATTTAGTGGCGCCCGCACGTAACTTCCAGGACATAGACCCACGCCTTTTAAAAAAAAATAATCCCCTGAGTAAACCTAGCATATGGACCGCCTAATGAGCAACTAATAAATAAGGTTACATTTGGCCCCCAACGCTTAAGGCAGGTTACAGTCTATAGACATCCCACTGACGTTTCGGTCTCCTTGGGGGTTTGCATCCTTAATATCAACCATAGACTGTAACTATCGGTAATTTTTAAACGAACTTTAGGCCAATGAAGCGTGATATATTTCCATCGCTAAGGTCTTTTTGGTGCTTACAGGAGAAGAAATATAAAATTAAATATATATTTCACACTTGATTAATCACTTTAAACCTAACGATTTAAATATCCAAAATTCGAAACACTTTTCACTATTAATTTACTTTAATCTTACGACTAGGAACTCTTTTCCGACAACTGTTCTTATAGCAAGCGTAAATACCTAAAGGAATTAAACTAAACATTACAACTAAACACAACAAGACATCTAACATATAAAGCTGGAATAAAGGCATTTTGAGAGCGGCCACTTTCAGGTGATCTGCCCCTTTATGTCGAATCACATATTCTATCCAGTAAACAGCTGAGTCTAATGGTTTCATAGGTCTGTCATGGAATAGCTCGGATCCGGTTTTTGCATTTTCAGCATATTTGGGATTGTCCAATAATTTCTTTATTAACTCGTATAAATTGTTTTCAGTGAAGTTTTTGTCGTTATAAGCAAGCTTTAAAGCGAATCCGTGCTGTTGAGCTAGGTAAGCGTTATTGAAATGATCAGCGAATACTGGTATCATCAGCGCAGGTACTCCGTGGTATATCGTTTCAAGGGCACTCTCGTAGTCTCCGGCGCCGATAAATAATTTGATATTTGGATGGGCTGGAATAGAAAATATTAAATAAAATATTGAAACTTAATGCCTTTCTTAAATGTAAATTTGGAGAGTATAGCGGGATTAGGGCAGGCAAATAAACCAGTATTTAATTTTTTCCATCGCTTGATGAGCAAGTGTTACTTTATCAAGGGTCAATACGTTGAGAGGTTTTAAAGCCTTCCTGGATGAGGATTTCAACAGAAATCTTAAAGATTTCCTCATAAGAAAGAAAATATTGGCCCAAAAACGTATACAAGAATTGGCAATTCCGCAGCTTTTAAAATTTTAGAGATTGCATATTACTGGTTTCTTTTTGTCTATCTCTATCCGATATCAAGTGTAAACTATTCTAAATCCTAAGGCTACTGAGCTTATATACTAGATCAAGGCGCTCACTCGTGACAGAGTTGGGTGCAATAAAGCGTGGATTCGTCCCATGAGGGCGACGTCATTGGTGGGGGCTTTATTAGTGATTGTCAAACACTGGGTATTTCTAGGCTTGAAGTGCTGAAGATATTATCATTGCTTTCAATCGAAACAGCTTCCTTAAACTTGGGCTTTTTCCAGTGAGGTTCCTTGTGGACCACTCACGCCTCTGGCTATTTGGTGTTGTGTTGTTTGGACCAAACATGATCAGCGTTCCCTGATCTTGTTGTGTTTTTTGAACTTATATTTTTACGTATGATAATTGGATGATTTGGTTCCCCAATATACAACTCCCCACATTCCCATAGTATCTGACAGACACACTCTTTCATTTTTTCAAATGAAACAGGTTTCGTTTTTGCTAAGACGGTCAAAGGTTAAAGACCCTTTTGATATTGTAGCGATTAGCTATTCGTTTAATCTTTTCGAATTTTCTTTTTACATATGGAATGGTTAAGAGATCGAAGGTTCCTTGCTCAGGCGATCGTGCTATTGGTTCTAGAGTACGGTCTCTATAATCCTATTTATAGGCTTCTCCGCGTAACCATTCTGACGGTTTAATTATTCCTGGCTTGGTTGCCTGGAAGAGAAATGAATTACGTTGGAAGATAAGAGCAATCCTGGAGAAATGAAAAACAGGGCAACAAGTACCACATAAAATGAACGAGCAGCAATTGGAGATCTACAATAGAACGAGGATATCAAGATTCTTACAACAGACGTGGGCAACGGTACAGTGTTAATGAATGCACAGGAATGTGTCAAAAATATCGAAGCAACGCAACGCTCGTTAAAGGCAAATATATGTTAATATCTAGTGACCTATTAATACAACGGGGGGCAAATTCTACAAAAAAATCACAAAGATGATGCACCACTCAGGCCTATAACTAGTTCAAGAAATTCGGCAGATTAAGTAGATTAGTTGGTGAAACCCCATATTTGTAAAGAATTCTGAACACTTTGTCGATATCCTTGAAACATAGAATTAGGTCCTACAGACAAGTTTGTCATCCTTGTCGTTGAAAGCTTGTATACCAATGTGTCTTTGGAGAAAACGTTGAACATTGTTGAGACAAGATTGAGGGATGGTACGATATTTTAGACGAATAGCTAATAACTACAAAATCAAAACGGTCTTTTATTCTGGATCAACACTAAGAAACGTCTTAACAATACTTAAACCTGATTCTTCTAAGTGAGAGCAAGAGCACCCTTTGCAGATACCATGCAAATGTGGGGAGTCGTATATTGGGGAAACAAAACCTCCATTAAATGTAACAGTAGACGATCACGAAAAACAGCGAGATCGGGAATTGCTGACCATGTTTGGTCCAAACATCACAACATTTAGGGGCGAGGAAGGATCACAAGGAATCCTTGGAAAAGCTGAAGTTAAAGGAAGATGTTCTCATTAAAAGCAATGAGGATCTCTTCAGCAATCCAAAAGTAGAAATACCCATTATTTGGCAACCACTAATAAAGCGCACCACGCGTGGACTTCTCCCATTCGGTAACGGGTGAGAGCCTTGCTCCAGTATTGAACCTAAGTAGCTTAGTATCTACCTACTAAAAATATTCAAATTTTCATTTATGTTAGCAATTAAAAATAAGAGTCTCCTATTTTAGAGATAATATTGCATCAGCAGCAATTATTAAATATTCACATTCATCCTAACTTTGTAATTTCTTTGCTGTTAGGCGGATTCTCAACATTGTTTTACAAATTACTAATAATACAATTATCTTCCAAAAATTAAATTGAATTTTTTTATTTGTAACGTGTTACTTGACAATTTTATTACACTTGTGTGTAAAATGTGGATAAAAATATAGTAAATAAAACCAATAAATAAATAAGTGGGATTTCAACTTAATACACTAAAATGTACCCACCCAAAATGTCCATCTGTGGCACCGATCTCCTAATAAGCACGTTTGGTGGCTTCTCAGGTGAAACTTTACCATCAAGCTTCCATATTACTTTCATACTCAACATCCTGAAAACACTTAGAAAAATCTTCTGCCTTTCGTCGGAAATTTGAACAGCAGAACCCATACTAAAATAAATAGCTCCATCTTTGGCCGAATCTAAATAATCTTGTAAGTCATTTGGTAATTCTTCAGGTGGATCAATATGGAAACCACCAATTTCCACCAGATTCGGAACAAGTGGGATAGCTTGGTGTAAACTTGAATGAGATCCTGATAATATTAATGATACATTATAATAGAGTTTAGACACATCAGGAGGATTCTTTGGAAATGCTGCTCTCAATATTTGATTGTGTGCGGGAAATGAGAAGAAGTAGTTGAATATTATATCGTAGGAAAAGAGAAGCATATTATAAACTCGGTCAGAGAAGCAAAGACCTTTGGAGAAATCACCTCGAAGAAAATGATGAGGCACATAAGATGAGAGAATAGGATTCCCAATCACGTCGCTAACCCATGGATTCACCACAATAGTATTGGCTAATACAACTGAAGGACAATTGAATATATTAGCGAAACCCAACAAGGATTCACTCCATAAAGGGTCTGTTATGACAATATCATACTTATGATTTGATTTTAAGAATTGTTTAACGTTTGGATGATGATAGGTTCTATTGCATATTTCAAGAAACTTGCTCATATGCACATTATTTTGAAATAGGCTCCATGCTTCCAATCCATCGCTTATTTCAGTTTCCATATCTGTAAAAAAATTATACGTTTTACAAGGATTTAATACTGTTTTACTGCGCTCTTTCGCAAGTGCAAAGTTCTATTATGAAGAAATAATATAGCTATTATTAACTAAGTATCTTCACATCATATTTATATCGCATTAAAGCCAGAGTGATTTAAAAAAAATGGCAGAACTAGTTTTGATTAATTTGGGGCGGAAACGTTTATTTTAAGCAATAAAAATCTTCGAAAATAATCACCATGGACACAAATACGTACTGGGAGAATTTGCCCAGTTAGTTTATGATAAAAGATAAATGCTGAGAGCTAGATCAATGGTCGATAAACGAGCTATGGAGGAGGATCACGGTTTTTCAATTATAGCCTCTTCCAAATATTTTGCAAAGGACTTTGAAAACTTGCATTAAAAAATATAAAATATGTAAAATGCAAACCAAGCATTAGAAACTTAAATTTTCTAAATTTTTTCTTTAACCCAGCGTCATATAGTTGGACTTCTCTTCAACAGTTCATATGTGACGTGTAACAAACCCCAGTTTCTAAGAAAATATTTTTTGCAGGTTCTTCATTTCATGGTCTCACATGATCATCTAAGGACCATTTAAATACGAAAGGAACAATCAAAATACCTTTCTTCAAAAGAAGCTAATAATAAACTAAAATTAGGTAATTTTCCATAGGCGAAAAACTATCTATCTTAATTGAAATGGAATTTAAAAAAAAAATAATATATGGAAATTAATAAAGAGAGAAGACAATGAAAAGCTCTGCAGGTTGTACAGTTGAAAAAAAATTTGTTGCTGTCGGAATTCATGCAATTTTGGCAACTCACTACATTGTGCTCCAGGCACACTAATGGTCTACACTTTGAACAGGAATATTTATATTTATTGTCCGTTCCTAGCTGGGCTCCTTTTACATGCGAAACACCTCTTCATAAGTTGTGGAATCTTTTCAGGTGGCACTGTAGAGATACCTTTGCCAAAATGATTAAATTTTTGGTATTCTAGGATTACTCTTGGTCCAGGATCAGTTGAAATCCCAATATTTTGATGACCAATCTTCTGGTAAATTTACCACCAAGGCATCTATGGCCGCTGTATTATAATTCAGTAAAATTAACGCTTAGTTTCAAGAATGCACGATTGTAAGAGGCCATCTCCGTAAATTTCTGGCCACGTTATATGATGCAGATAGTTCTTCCACTACATCTACTTCAGTTTTATCAAAGTTGTGGAAGCTTGTTATTTCGAGCAAATTTTTTTCTCCAGTTGCTTCATCAATAGCTCCATCATGAAGATCAGCTGGATAAAAGGATAATATCTATTTGGAAGCAAAATAAGTATGCCTTTGGGTTCTCTGTTCTGGAATTGTGCTAGAATGCATCATTTGCTCCTACTAAGCGTGTCTGCTAATGTAAGCTTATGCTATTTAATAATTTGATCAATAAGTCATAGCTATTGTACCAGCTATCAAAGGCTACATTTCGGGCAAAACCAGAAATAGGTTGTGTGAGCCTCTCGATATGGGGAGCTGCGAAGATTGTAGGATTCTTCTGGCTATTTTCCTGTATATACTTTCAAGTTTAAAAGGTAGCACTCATGGGTATTAACTAAGGCCTGCACTTTGATCCGATACTTTGCAGGATTGTCGGGAATGTACTGCCTGAAAGCACATTTTCCACGCAAGGAGTTCAATCCCACATATCATTATTTTTATTAGACAAATTACTTCACATCAGTTGTAGGCTTCTTTAATAAGGACGCTTCGGCTCAGGCCCCAGGGTGTAAATAGCGCAAGTGCTTGTTTAGTGACCCTAATGAAGCTGAAAAACCCAAAAGAACTGGAACATGCTCGACGTATTGTCACATATTGCGAAGGAGTATAGGTCTGCTCACAAGTTTTTTTCCAGATTCCACTAACAGGAGCTAATTTTTCAATGGCGACTCTATATTTACGATTCTCGATATTATCGGACCGAAGACAAACCATCAATAATTGAAAACGATTTACAGATATAGTATTGCTGAATATATCGTCTCATTCGTTTCATAAGTATCTCAAATTCTGACGGTTTGAACGGAACACGCCTGCTATTCATTAATTGGTTGCATTCAATATGCATGTTCACAAAGTTGAGATGCAATGGCTTTTTGTTGAATTTTGACATTGATCCAGCGCACCATGTCTGCGGTCATTTGGCGATTGAAACACAACTACCAACGACCTAAAGCTGTTTTAGCATGTTTTACATATTGTGTGATTTTGCCACTATAAAAGAATATAATTATTTTATTTTATATGCTGCATTTAGCAACAAAATATTCTATATTTGTGGTAGGGATTGTTGACTATTAACCTCTTTGATTAATTAATTATTAATTCATTTATTTGATTTGCTGTTAATAAGTTTAGCGGGATTCCCGTTGCAGCATCTATTATTATTAACTAATTTTATTATACATACGATTATTAATACATAATACGTATTAGCTTTATAACAATATTGTTGCAGTGAGTGGCACTCCTGATTATCCTTTCTCTTATGTTGTTCTCCAGCACTTTGTGACGTGTTATTTTTTAGAGTGGATAACCTGTTGGCTCGCTTAGGTTTATCAAAGCACTAAAATAAGAATAATTGTGATATTAGTTTAACTCTCCTTAGTTATATTAAAATAATTATGTTTACTGGCAGTTCTGTATTTTAGAACTTAGAATAACCTACCTTTGATCCTCGTTAGATCGGTCAAATTCATATACTACTATCGGTATAAATATTTCACTTCTATTCTCAGGTTGATATGGCTTTATCTTGTTGGGGTCACTGATTTGCTTTGATATACTGCTGCTGCTTTATTATTTACCTGTTAACTCGAGAATAATTGTTATTACATTTTTATTTCTCTTCAATAGTAAAAAAACTAGTACCTGTTACTTATTTTCTTCTAAGACTTGTTCATGTCTGCATAGATTTCTCATGTTGTTTCTTCTGATAGTGCTCTAGGAATTTAGGGCGTATCCCTCATCACATATTTCCCCGTGGTTTTAACTTCTTTTGCTTTAATTTTCTCCCAAATGCTTTAATTTTCTCCCAAACGCCAAATGTTTGCTTTATTTTCTTATGTTTTAGTGGATTTTAAAGTTATTTTGTAGTTCCACCTTCTTGCACAGAGTTGTGGACTTTGATATTTGGAATTTCTACTTTACATTTATCTATTCAAGTAGCATGATATAATTTTTGTAATATTCGATTGGTACAGCCTCGAATATTAGTAATGGGCTCTTTTCACTTAATTGTTGCTGTGGATTGGGATTTTTACAGATTTATTATTTTGTTTAGGAATATTTCCTATTATTTATTGAAAAATTTAATTTTAGCTCGTTAGTTGTTGCATCCACAGTCATTTTGGAATGCTTAGTTCCCGTTTACTGTTTCAACAGTATTCCTCGTACCGATTATTTCTTCATTTCGATCATTGCTCTTGCCACTACTATTTTTATTTGAACTGACGCTTTTTTTCTCTAAGTTCCTTGGGAGTTGCAAAGGCAAATTGATTGAAACAGATGATCTAATTCTTCTAGAAATACCTACTGGGAAGTGAGAAAGTGTTTTGCTGAAGTGTAGTTGTAGGTGATTCAACCTTTTAGTATTTTCTAATATACTATCCTTCTGGGGTTCTTGAGGTTGTCCCTAAGTTGTGTTTGACACGACCGATTTATCGGAATATTAATACTACATAAGGTAAGAGTCTTCTGGAATTAATTTTTTACTGCCTACTGGCACATGGTCACCATGACGCTAAAGGTTATTTTCCATTGTTTCTAGGGGCTTTCTGAGCTCACGTTATTAGACCGAGGCAGTTGATCCTCCAACCAACCCTCTAACTTTAGAGAGGTAAATATTAATATAGGTTTTTTGATTAATTTAATGATTTAATTTATTTTATCTGTATTGTTGTTTTTTACATCGACCACCAGTTGCATTGCATTTCATAGGATATTTTACTTTTAGTTTTGAGCATATGTGGAAGCTTATATTATTAAGGGGTGGTTTATAGCTCTTTGCCGGGTCCCACTACAAGTTTCACTGCAGGGTTTCACTTTTTGGGCGGAGGACCCTCACTCTTGAGCAGGTGACTTTCACCTTTACTGCTGAGCTTGCCGCCTAAGTAAGGCACTTACTTACCAACTTTCAATGACCTTCGGACCGATCTAGCGTGGTATCGTTCCCTTTATTTTTTTATTATCTTATTATTATTGCCTAGCTTTAAGATAGCTCTTTTTATTTTTTTTTGCCGATTGATATAAATATTATTGCTTTATTATTGATGATAATAATATTATTATTGCTTGTATTATTGATGTCGTTACTAATTAATACGTTTCGATTTACATAATCTGTAAATGATAACTTCGGATAGTAGTGCTTAGAGTTTTTAGGTGTAAGGCTCGAGTTTACCAACAGAATTGGTCTCAGTACAATCATCATATTGTATTAATTACTTAATAGCTTTTTTTTTGGTAATTTCTTTGTTTTAAAATTTCACTGTAAGATTGTTGCTGTAATAAATTAAAGAAAAAAATTAGAAGCCAATATATCGAACCGTAAATTAAGATTATGTTTTCTTGTTTAATAAAAGTGCCTAACAACCTCGCATAACACCAGCGGAGCTTTTTAAGTTTAGCTGACAGAACTGGTAGCGCTCACGAACTCCACACCTAGACCCGGGTATTGTACACATTACTCTCCGGTGTTAGGTCCGCTCTAATTAAAATCCTTTCCTTTATAAAATTAATAAGAAAATCGTGTTGAAATTGGTCGACACCCGGCAACTTAGTGGTGATGTCTGCTCCTGTTCGATTGATTTGAAGTAGGTTTATTCCACTTCGCTCCATCTTTTCTGAGAACATTTGTCTGTTTTTTTTTTCAATTTTCCGCCTCATTCTGAAGTTCTCTTTCTGGCGTCTTCCTGTCTGAGTGTCCGTCATAATCTTCAGCTTCTATTATGATACCCTACTCGGAGTCGTTGTTATGATACCCTGCTCACTTTCGGAGATATGGTCATCGCATCCCGATTTGAGGGCGTCGACATCACCTTCAGCCCATAGAGCTCCCAGCTTTTCTTGTTCCTAATCACGACATGATCAGTTGTTAGGAAATCGTGTATTGTAATGTAATGTAATGAGAGTACCAAAATGTAACCAAATTTAGCACAATTTGTGATTAGAATATGTCATCGCCTTTATCTTTTTTAATAAATATGGCTATGATGAATCCGAAGGTAATTCCAGAGCAAAAATGTTAGATCAAAGGTGACCAACTAACCCCATTTTAGGATGAAGGTATAAATTATAGGCTTCTCTCGATAAATAGTGTTTTGAGAAATGATGGAAGGTAAAATATCGTTTCAAATGAAACACCAGTTGAAATGGACCCAATTTATAATTAATGCAAAAAATAAGTGTCTTTTTATCTGGTTTGTAAGGATAAATTTGATTGGACAACATTATTTATAATATCTGGCCTGGATACTAAAAAATCTTGATATCAAAATTCCGAGAGATTAAAATCCAATTAATAGTCGAATTATTCTAACCAGCAAAAAAATATATTTTAGTCAATTTCCAGATAAATACGGATTTACATAAATTTAACTATATCTAGCCAATACTGAGTGCTGATAAGAAATGCTTTTCTCGAAATCCAATTTTTGCTTACCTGAGTTAAACATGATAGTTTCTTAATCGAAGCAGTATATTTCGCGATAAAATGGCTACTTTAGAACAAAGATGAAAATAATGGACTAATAAAGCCGGGAAATTTGTTATTTCAAAGCTAGAAAATGTTGTCTTATTCATAGCTTACATCTTTATCAACTTTCCATTGATGAGTACTTACGTTCAAACTCTTTAGCGAAGCCCGTGAGTAAAACATCCCTGACCGATCCATTTACAAGATTAGGCTCGAACTCATAGGCACTAATTGTGGTTACATCGTGACCGGCATCAGCCAATCCTTTCAGCAATCGCTGGTACAAAACATTAACACTTTTTTTCGCCACTGGGAACACGGCAAGAATGTTTGCACCTTCCGCACATTGATGAGAGCTTAAAGTAATAAATGCAATAGCGACATAAACCACGAAATATTTCATTGTTCCATGTAAATATGATAAAATTGGTATTTATGGCAGTCTCATAGCTAATTTTTGTAAGCCTACTGTATTAAAGTTGTTGTCAGTTTTTCTTAATTCTTATCTCTTAATGATTTTACGTATTTATCGATTTATCAGACTAAATAAGATTATGGGTTATTATATGAATTTAAGCAAAGCTTTACTTTAATATAGATGAGAAAAATGACCTATAAACATAGGTTTGTAACAGCCTCATTGATAAGATACAGGTTTATATATTTTCAAAAATATTAAATTGCGAATTTCGCATTCTAACAAAAATGTTTGTCCCCTATTTATAAGAAGAAAGCATTCCGTACTAGATGAGATCGTTAGATGGGTTTGTACTTTGTAAAAAGTCGCCCAGGGTATATAGATAAATTGCACTATGCAAAGCCCAATAACCTCTGTTTTTATGCTATTCAGTGTATGGACCTTATGGCCATAATACTAATGGGTCAATACGTAGGGAAAACTATTAAAAGAAATAGGCTGCTTCGGTCATTGAGACTTCCCTTACACAAGATTAGTTTTACTAAATAATCTTTTCGTGTTTTGTATGGATGAAGTAAATTAATATATTACACTTTAGGACTTTATATCAATTTATACATGGTATGGTGTAATAAGCGAGGGATAAACCACTATCCAAATTAATGTGTACCCCAGAATTCCAAAAAGCGGAAAATTCCAGTAAGTTTCCAATCTAGAAACACATTCAAATTACTGAATGGCTCAAAGTTCCCGATATCGAAAAAAAATCAGTACAATTCTAAAAAGTTTTAAATATTCAGAGAACCTTAGGAAATTATCGTTTTACCCCTTTGATGATATTCGAATATTTAATAACGCTGACCACATACTAAAAATTGTGCAGTAGTCTAAATTTGATCAGGAGCATTGGATCTAGGACTAATTCAGAAGTTATAGTTTAAAAGAGCAACAGGACACTCATTGTTTTCAAGTCCGTATAGCTCGAGTTTTCACCGATTTTAGTGATATAATGACGTGGTATTCGATATTGTGAACTACTAAAATGCATAAAATACTAAATAAATATCACTCTGTCCTAGGTTTGAACTTGAACTTGGAAATTATTATATAAACATTAAAGGCAAACTATAAACAACGCGAGCAGGCAACGCGAGCGATTATCAACCTTAAACAAGCAACACTCAGCAGATTTTATGATATAAATACGCTAGCAAACCTTTAGTTCGTCAGACTCTGTGTCTTACCTAAACCTAATTTCCTTCCCTGAGTTGTCTTGCTCGAGCACATTGCTCGCGTACTCGGGAGTTGCCTAACCTCAGTATTACAATTCGAATCTAAAGGAGTTTTTTAAAAGATAACTTTCAAAGTAAAAGTCAGTGAGTTTAAGTGCAAACTCTAAGTGGAAGTATAGTGAAAAAAACTATAAATGAAACACAACACAAACTCTTGAGAAAAACTATATTTATAAAACAGTGAACAAAGACTTAGAAACAATTCATAAATATACCTAAATCGAGAAAGCATTCGCACCTTAGTACTTGGGTATAATACAATCTTATCAACATTTCTGACCTATAGACATTGCTAATGTTTTCTCGTTAAGTTAGACCAATATACGTTGTTATTGTTCATCCGAAGTGCTTTCTTTATCATCTCTTCTCACCTGACGTACAGCGATTCCGAATCTGAGCTATTTTCCTGCACGCTAATCAAGGCGTGGCGTCACGGGAAAAATCACTTCGGAACAATATCAGCAGGTGTTCTAGACCATTCTCACTTTATTTTATTTTTAGCCTTTCCTATGAAATGTACACATTTTGTGAGATCCTGGATTGCAACGTTACTCGAAGATTTCGCATTCCTCTCCTAACAATCACAGCAAAAGGAGCAGATGAGCATACTCTATGTATTAAAACGATCGATTGCCACGCCTTCTAAAATCGAATACCATCGCGCTTCCGCGAATATCGGGATAGAGTTTGCTGTGAAAATTCAGTGAATTTGTGTTAATTTTCTTAAAATCGGAGACAGGACCCCGAATAGCTCCTATCCAAATGGGCGAGTGAGGCGATGCTACCTCACTTATCTCAATTGTCAGTACTTCGGACGTAGACCAAAGCGATCGGAAAGTCAGATATCGTATTGCAAATCACGAAAGATATCCACATTGCCATGAATACCTAAACCTTGTCAAAAGTTAATGGAATTGAATTGCCTCACTTGTCCCAAGTATCAGTACTTCAGACGTATACCAAAGCGATCGAAAAGTTAGATGTATATTGCAAATCAGGAAAAGTTTCCAGATTGCCATGAATACCTAAACCTTGTCAAAAGTTAATGGAATTGAATCGCTTCACTTATCTCAAGTATCAGTGCTTCAGATGTAGACAAAAGCCATCGAAAAGTTAGATGATACTTAACCTTGTCAAGAATAAATAGAATTGCTCATGCAAGTAAGGGGCCACCTACACTACACTGGGAGCCTCGTAATGAGAATAATGAAACTGATAGCAGTGATAGATGGAAGATTCACTTGTCCTCATACAGAGGTGTAGTACCAGGTGACAGGTTGAGGATAGAAATATCTCACACAGTGACCATACAAACAAAAGGGTAATGAGAACATGGCGAAGTAAGTGTGCCGGAGGGGGCGTTAATATTTTAAACCGATGGCTCATGACTGACAGGGCAGCAGGCCGCTGGAGGGGAGTCTCCTTGAAGTGTTTTTTTTTATGGCAGTGGCACACACACTAAAGGGAGATCCTATGGCGTTCGACGAGCGGTATGTGTGCGAAGATGTTGATTGACACGATGAATAGTTGTATGTTGTAATTAGGGGGAAACAAATGTCCTGGGACTGAGTTCCACAGCAATGCAGTACGCCAGACAAAGTAGTTCTTGTAAAGCGATGCTCTAGGTGTTTCCAGTTGTACGACGAATTGGCGCGCTCTTACCGTCTGTCGTGACTGTCTGACAGGGATGAGGCGGGCCAAATCCTGGGAACATCTGCCATGAAAGTATCTGTAAAACAGGGACATCTCACCAACATGTCTGCGGTGTTTCAGACTAGATTACGGGTCAACTCCGGGTCGCCGACGAGACGCACAGCTCTCTTCTGAATGGAAACCAGCAGCTTTAGGGTGTGCTTTGGGGCGGCCCCCCTAGATATGCGAGCGATATTCTAAGCACGGTCATATTTGCGCTTTGTAGAGCAAGAGTAACTTCTGCGGTGTATGCCATTTTTTGTTGCCAAATAGCGCACCAAGTTTCTGGGAGACTGATTTTGCGAT
Organism: Pissodes strobi; assembly: GCA_016904865.1. NCBI lineage: Eukaryota > Metazoa > Arthropoda > Insecta > Coleoptera > Curculionidae > Pissodes > Pissodes strobi. The sequence continues at coordinate 479,555 of MU182161.1, forward strand.
GTTAGCAACGTGGTCATGCCAGGGCATAGTGCTGTTGATCGAGACACCACCAAGCAGTCCGATTGACGAGGATGAAGGAATGGTCGATCCTGCCATAATGATGTCAGGGCCCGCCGTATTGGCCCTCTTGGTAAACGTGGCTGCTTGGGTCTTTGCTGCATTGAACTGGACCAAATTTATAGTTTTTTATCTTGATGGTTGCAACAAAAGACGAAGTCAGACAAAAAAATGGAGAGGAACTAGTAATTTGCGCTGATAGTCAAATCCACTCAGAATGGCTTGTGCACCCAGACCCAACTTCAAATTGAGTGAAAAAGAATGAAGCTGATATATGTGCCGGCACACAGCGGAGTGGCGAAGCACGAAGTGTAGATGAATTTGCCAGGGATGGCGACGGAGCCCTTTTTAGGCCTTTCTAAAGCCCAAGTAAGAGCGGTAATCAGAGAACGGTCTAATCAGGCCCCCTCAAGAGAGTGAAGAAACTGTTATAGGGACAACTCACGTCTACCTACAGCAAATTTTCGACCTTCGGACCTGCTCATTTGGCAGCAGCCCGGTGTTGTCGTTCTAATATTTTAAATCACGCGACTCCCTCCGCTCGCTTCGCGGGGACGCAGCCAAACAAAACTAAACTAAACTAACCCAAGGCAATGCCCAATATCAAGAAAAAAGAACTTTGAAAAATATATGAAATGGCACGTACGCATGCATGAAGGCTCAAAATTGCGATAGGTAGACGCGAATAGAGGGACAGGCAGGCTAAAAGCTCTATCGCGTAACCTGATAAAACTGGACCGCAATGACCCTTGGCGAGAGATAGGCGGACTGTGAGGAACGTTATAAGATCCTTTACACAAATAGAGCACTATGCAAAAATCGACCTCTCCTATTGGTCGATCCGCATGGCCCTCCGCTCGCTTCGCTTGCTACGGGGGCTCAAGAAAAGGAAACTAACCAGGTGCTAACCCAAACTAACCCAAGACAAACCCAAGATCAAGAAAAAAAACTGTTTAGAAACATAATTTTAAAAAATATGTAAAAAAACCAACGGGGTTTGAGCCCGGGCCGCCCAGGTGAGACCCAGCCATCTAAACCTCTCAACCACGAGAGCTCTTGCCACAAAGTGATTGCATCACGAAGACATATTGTAATACGAGATGGATCGACCAATAGGAGAGGTCGATTTTTACATAGTGCTCTATTTGTGTAAAGGATCTTAAAAGGCCACTGAGGAGTCATTATGAAGCACTGGTGTCTGAGAAGACACATGAACCTAATGAGCCTTGAGGAGAGCACTTCCTGCCGGAGATGCAGTGAGAAGGACTGCTATCTCCATTACCGGTGCAGATGAACTGCCTTTGCAAGAGTCTGGCACGCCGTTTTCGGGTCGGCAATCGAATGAGGTGACGATGTGCTTGTCATGGAGAGGAGTACTGATACTCATCAAGAGGTCAAGGAGACTAGAGTAGACCTATTAGCTGGGCATTTTGGCATCCCCTTAACCCAAACTACTACTACTATTAATAGTATTTTTTCCAGAACTTAATTGCACTCACGGCTAACCCTTTGTGTGAAAACGTCAACAAGCCAAATTATAATTGTAAGAAATTTCGCCTAAATCCCATCATGTGTATGGCCTGACCTAGATCACTGGATTCCCTGGGGCTTGGGAGCCCTATACATAAGAGTAATTACCCAAGACATTAACTACTTGAAGCCAAGCTCATCCAAGAGAAAATCAGCAGTGAAAGCTAAGATAGAAACGTATAGGAACCGTTTAATGCAAATCCCAAACCCTCCTTCAAAGAGGAATAAATGCATACATCCGTGCCCACCTTCACTGGTCAATAAGACACTTCCCCTAAACTCATGTTTGGGGTCGTTTCCAGAAACAATCTAGCTATGCGTCTTAGAAATCTTGCGACTCGGGTATCGCAAGATGCAGATGCTCAAATTAATAGTCTCTTACAAGACAATTCACTTCAAATGACAAAATGTCAAATTAGTGAAGTTAGATATGGGTGGCCCAAAATCCATAACTACGACGTTTAACAAATATGATGCCCTGGATTTTGACTTAAGCGAAGATAAAGAAAGTGAAGAAATACACGGACGAGGTTAAGGAAACCGACAATCAAAAGTCATGTAGGAAGCCGAGGCAAAGCACAGTCTAAGAACATAGTGGTACCGCCATGACCAGAGTTTAAATCATAATGCCTTACAAAGCAATTTGGAAGTTCTGCAAATTGTAAATTTCATAATTAAGTAAAATCAAATTAGCACAATCACGTATTTTGAAAATCTGAGAGAGTTAACCATGATTAAAGATCACACAGGATATCACTCATATACGTCGAATCAATGCAAGAGGTCCAGGCTTATACCCCTCAAGGCCTCGATGGGTATATTCCGCTTGAAGAAGCTAAACAAAAGTTAGTATATGTGTATAGTATTGTGAACTGCTAAGGCAATTTTCTATACTAATCGGCATTTTTTAATAATTAGGAATAAGTTAGAGGATAAACTGTAATATTATTAATATAGGTAGGATACTATTTAAAATGTTTAGGGACAGGATCGTCTTTATAAATAACTGATAAACAAATAAATTCAATAAACTTTTATTGATATAGGTAACGACATTAAGGACATATCTTCCTATGGTATAAAGACTTTGAAAACTGTTGCGAATAATTTTCAAACAAATTAGTTCTAAAAACTATTGTTTCAGTAAGGAATATAAATAAAAAAAGTTGTTGGGATAAGTAAATATATATTTATTTTGTTACATGTACAAATAACAGTCCCACCAAACAGGCTTGCACTTATGGTAGCCTCGAACCGAGTAGAGGCTGAACCACCATACAAGGTGAAATCAACATCAGAGGGACTTGCAAATGGTCAGATGGCAGCCATAACGTAACAAGACTACTGATGATATGATGTAATGTAAATTATCCTAAGCTTTGTAAAAAGCGATGTGTTTCCCTGAATTGAGGTCTTTCTCTCTTTTATTTTAAACGTAAAGGTCTTGGCAAACGTTGGGGTCCAACGGTATCAGGGTGGGGGAATGTGTGAACTTCCAAAAACATTTCAACCACTAATTAATTAGCATCCTGTCATAAGTTTGAATTTGAACTTGGAAAATATTATGTAACATTAAAGATAAATTATGAACAACGCGTGCAAACAGCGCAGGCAATTATGCACATTAATGTTTCAATGGTCAGCAAATTTTAATATATAAATAGTCAAGCATACCATAAGTTTGACAGGCTTTAGGATCTCACCTAGTCCAGCCTAATTATTGCTGCAGTCCACAGGGACGTAGCTTTGATTGTTCTACTGATATCCTAATCCTTAAATCCAAACTCAAGAAGTGCAGGTCACAGAAGCGCAGTTATTCAAACCACACCTCAACTCAAAGGGCATGCGTGTTTCATTAAGCGGGTGTAGTGTAAACTCATTAAGTCTTTGAGCAATAAACATTGTTAGTGTTTTGCCGAAGTGCCTTCTTTATTATCTGTTCTCACCTGACATAGATAGATCCTTAATCTGAGCTACATAACCTGCACTATATCCAAGACGTGGCGTTACGGATTACTGGACGTGACAGTATGAAAGTTAAATACATTTACCTTATGAGAAAAACAGGAAATTCTCTTTATTTGGTAATTCTTGATGCCTCAAGAACGCTTAATAGATCGCGGATCGCGAGAAGATGTGGGAAACCTCTTGAAGGGAAAAGCGGTGAACTAGCAGATCAGAACAATAAGCGATTAATGTCCGGTTTTAATAGAGTAGTTCGAACTACTTTGGAAATACGAAGAAAAATTAATACATTTCGTAAATTTAAGCTGTTGTGAACCTATGCTTATATGATTTTTTTTGCCTTAAAATTCATTTTCTAAAGTTTGTCTACATACTTATTGAATACACTGTATTTTTTCAGTTAGTCAACACGCGATTTCATATCTTCACATTAATTCTTGATTTAAAACCTATATCTGTATATGTACTCAATTTTAATGGAAATGTTTCGTAAATGTTTGCATTAGATAATGAATTTCCGACGTATCTGGTTCAGATTTGTAAACATATCTCCTATGAAGTACACATCATAGATTATGTTTACCATGCTAAAACATCAAATGTATAAATTTTCCATCATTACTGGAGATTTGTTTCGGTAAATACACTAGTGTGATAAAAAGCTAGAGCTCAAGCATCGCATTGATATTTACCCTACGTTTCTAGCTGAACTTTCCGTTATTAATTGCTTAGTGGTAAAATCATTGACTAAATTACAAAAACAGGCACTCAGGTTTCTGCTTGGGGTTTGAAGCATTATGGTTAGGTAAATCAATACGGGGTTATCTGTTTTTTTTTTTTTTTTTTTTTTTTTGGTGAAATGTTTCCATCTCAAAAGAAGCTTCATTACCAATAGCCTTAATTAAAAATTTCAAAAATACCAATTAAATTTGTACAGGTTCTTTCACTTGCCTAGGCTACTAGAGCCCAGAAAATATCGAGCTTGCGCTATAAATATATACGTTTATTCTTTAAATATTAGCTTACTGTATTTAAATATTTGCTGCGTTCAATATTAGAATGTGTTTACCTTCGCAAATCAAACGCTGTTCCCTGCATAGAAAATATAACATCAAAGGAACTGTTTGATGAAAACTGAGAAACGTAATTTTAACAAGGCTTCTTCTCGGAAATATTAAGGTTATATGGAAACTATGGCCTAATTTCTATTATTAGGACTAAATAGCAAGAATACCACCTTAAAAGAGTAATTTCCGAAAGTAGCACATTATGCATTCCAGACAACGCGTTGTTGAAATCGAGCTCGGAGTCGAAGAAGTATGATGCGAATGATATTGGTCACATGTGCGACAGATTAGATTAGTACGTACAACATACCACAAAAAAAAGCTGCAGATGCTTGAGCAAATCTATACTACTGGACAAATAATGAATTTCTGGACATCGAGAGATCAGACCGAAACTCAAGATTTTGTCATAGCTCCCAAGCATATATTCATTAACAAGGGTATTAGATGCGATTGAAAATGTAGCCTTGAAACATGACTTTCGACATAACATAAGAATAGCTTTTGGCTAAAAAATAAAGCTTCCAACTAACTCGAACTAACCCAAACCAAAAATAGAATATAATAAGAGCAGGTTTTTATAGATATCTACTGCAGATGAAAATAATGCCATATTAGTGAAGGATATTGAAAATTTAGATGAGGAACTAACAGAACAAGTAAAGAAATATGAGAGAAACATGGAAATCATACTTAAAGTTGCCAATCATAGAATTTTGACACAATTGCATACTTCTTCCCAAAATTATCATAGAAAAAGATCTTGAAATGGAGCATAGACTTTTCCGATCCCAACAGTGACATCTACCCTTTGGAACCATTCTGAACTTACGGCTAGGCTCTTAGAGCATCGTTAATGTACCCTGACCTTAAGAGGACATTCGACATTGACTCCTGGAGGGACTGCTGTGCAATTTACGATATCATGGGTAAAGTTATCCTCTCTCGATAACATAAGTTCATGAATGGTATTACACAAGGCTAGTCTTTGGTATTAATCAAAATATGTCATGTGTAACCACCATGTATGCAGATGATCTTTTGCGACTCCATTATTCAACATGAGAAAATGATTACCTTGCAAGTCGATCTGGGGCTATGCATGTCTTATTACTTAAAATGGAATCAACACATAAACGCAAGTAGCAAGTATAAAGAATACATATAGATCTTCTGGAAGAGGTCCAAAAGGAAGCAATTAGGATTCTACCCTCTATGACACGTTTACTTTATGAAAACAAACGGATTATTCAAATTAAATTGAAAGAACCACATCCTGCAGGAATACTTTAGGATGCCTCAGTCGACTAATATGTATGTATTATATTATAACTATATTATTTCTGAACATAGAGTACGTGGGTTAAATATGACCCATTAGTTTTACCCTACATATCCATTAAGTAATGTGTTATTGGGTGGGGGTGGGGGGGGGGTTACTGCTAGTGGGTATCGCTCACACCCCATTGGCCAAGTAAGGTCCTCGTAAGTTACACCCTTGTTGGATCGGAGGCACTATATTTTTGGACCCCTCAAGATGTCGAGCATTCGCTCTCTTGAAGGGTCCGGCTATCACACACAAATATGAAATTGTAGCTATAAGCCGAAACTTAGCAGGCAAAGACAGAAATGGTCCCACGGAGACATCCGGTCTCCCCCGGCCTGGGTACTGGCATCAAGGGGTATTTGTTCTGGCTAAGACTTCCGATTCTTTCTATTTGAATGACTGAATAAACTTTAAACCGCGGGCGGGGCGGTCCCTTGCATGTATCACATTGTTCGTCCACTCCCATATCAATTATTCAACTTGGTAGTTTGGCCTCCATCGCAAAGGTATATAACTTCCTCGCCTTTCTTATATCCTCCAGGTTTCCACGCAGCTTTCTAAGTGAACTTCTCTTACCGTAACTACCGCCGGCAATGCACCATGCACCACGTGTATTCCGGAACATTTATGATAATCTGCAAGTGCAAATGCCGTGGTAATGGTAGCAGCAATGGCCTAGGAGGAACCCTGTGACAAGCCTCGTCCCTCTTCTTTAATGTTATGACATCTTTCATCCAACCTGGTGCTGGGTCTCCCAAGGGAAACCCAGCCTGCTTCATTCCAGGAGCAATTTACCATAAATATTTTGCCCGCTCATTCACTGCCTGCCATAGAATGACGGCGGCAGTAGTCTAGAATACACCTATTATAGGCTAAGGTTCTATTTTAAGTATTGCGGAACCCTGTCGTTCCAGACGATCGGCCTCCTCGTTGCCTGGGAGATCCGAGTGTACCTAAACTCATACCAAAATGACCCTACTATGCCCGGCCTTCAAGGTATCCCTACATTTAGGCATTAGTGCAGAATAAAATCTATTAGACCCAAGGACCGACAAAGTAGCACTGCAGGGTCTTTCCTTTTGAAGACTTTTGAGGATCGCATACATTTTACCTTTAACACGGTATGCATAATTTCCAAAAGAGGCATATGGCATCACATACCATTATTCATTTTGAAGTTGTCTGTGTACCAGACAATCCCAATAGATGGACATGGGCTGCAATTATTCCCCCCATATGTGAAATATGCGGGGTCTACTTGATCTAATGCTGTGCAATATGTTGTTCCTCCTTACTAAGAGTTCCGGACAATCATCAACTATATTCCTCCAGATTCTAGTGACTTCAGTCGGGTTCTTATTGTCCCTTAGATGACCGACACCTTTCAGTTTGCATGCAAACCTCAACGAATAAGTGGAGGCAAACCAGTCTCTCAGGAGCTTTGACCTGCAATTCTCACGCATGCCAGTAAACGTGAACTGAACGATGACTAAGTGAGTCCTAGACGTGGCCATTCGCGTACCGGTTTACCATACGATAGCCACGTAGGTTACGATCAGATGACGTTGCCCGTACTTCAGCAGAGGGCTTCAGAGTTGCGCGCGCATTACATTGTTGACAAACACCATATCTTCTAGCCAGGGGGCTGTTGTGCCTACCTAGAAAGGAGTGCAGGGACCTGGTAGGATTCTACACAGGGCACTGTAGGCTTAGGCGTCATCTGACCCTGCTGAAAATTGCAGAGGAGGGGGAGTGTAGATGGTGCATGAAGGACGACGAGACCCCATACCATCTACTTACGGAATGCCCCCCTTCACGTGGGCAAGACTCAGAATATTTGGCGCGACGCCGATCGAGCCAGATTCAGTGCATCGTGTTAGTCTGAAGGAGATGCGAGCTTTCTTAAGGAAAAACCGGCATCCTGGAGGTTCTCTAATGCGGGCTGGGGGCACAACGGGCCCAATTGGTGGCCTAAGTGCAAGGCCCGCTAGGGGCCACCTTTTCTATACTGTAACTGATACTGAACACCATATCTTTAGGGTCTATCGAATTGCTGTCAACTGGTCCGTAGTTCAGTGGTTGAATGCTGAGTCTGCAATGCGGCGGACCGGGTTCGATTCCAGTGACATGATTTTTTTATTTTTAATATTATATGTAAAAAGTTTTTTTTCTTCATTTTGGGCATGTCTTGGGTTAGTTTCTGTTGGTTGCGCCCCCATAGTGAGCAAAGCGAGCGGAGGGTCATGTGTGAAGTGTAACATTAGACATTTTTGTCAACAATATGATGCGTGCGCAACTCTGAAGCCTCTGATGCGGTAGGAACAACGTCTTGTGGTGACGATCGGGCCTACTGTAGTCATATAGTCAATGGAGTATAATCTGCTGCATTATTCACCCTCCTGATACTTATTGCTTTCAGTTCAACTTAGACTCCTGTATGACCTCAAGATGCCAGCTAAAAGACTGACCGAACCAGTTGATTGGGATGAGGAGAATTTCTCCTAGCTTATGCTTCTACGTAAAAATTACTGATTAGGTCTTGAGACCTTCCCCCTAACATCTCTCTACTGACCAAATATTGTGGACTTTTAAATTTATAGTAATCCGTTCCGAATCTTTTTAATATTGTTAAGAAACTTCAAACTTATTCAGCTGTAGAATTTCAAGCGGGTATTTTCAGTGTTATAATAATGTTTTTCTTAGCGCACAATGGAGGAAAAATTGAGGAATGATTTGTAATTCCTTTTTCAATTTTGGACTAGAAATGTTATTTTATATTTCCCGTATTTCTTAATCCTCGCTATTCGTAGTATCCCTAAATTTGGAATTGGAAGGTTCAAATGTAGAAACTCATGTGCATATTCTAAGCTTTATGGCACATTTGGTGTTTCAGATATAACATTGTGCTCCACACTAGCGATAACCGAGATTAAATTGTAAATTTTGATCGCACTCTTATTCTGTACCTAATAAATTAAATCCTGCGGCAGTATTTTATGACTCTAATAAAAATCACGACCTAAAAATTGCGAAAAATCTTCCGAACAGCCGAAGAGTAAAGGACGATATATTTTCTAATAAAGCAGTGGAGTGTTTCCTATTTGGCTTTTTCGCAGTTTACTGCTAAGAGATTGTCATATTTTATTTCCAGTATATAAGATGCTATAGCGTTATCCAATGAATTATGCATTAAAAAGTAATTTACGGGATTTTTAGTCGATTGTTCACGATTTAAAATCCTTGGCGTCAAATGCAAACACCTCTAAGGAGTTTTCGAATTGAAGTAGTGCACTAAGAAAGATACCAAAGAAAAATTGTTTTATAGTACAATTAAGACCAAGAGATGGTTTCCCTACTTATTTTTAGCTTTCAACTTGGCAATGTTGAGTTATTGGTCTACTGATCCATTTTTTCCATAATCGTCGCAGTGATGCCACAAACTTTACTAGTACTAGGTATTTTTCAATTGACAATGACATCTATTTTACCATGTTCTATAAATTGAGTCAATTTAAAAGTTATAGCTATTTTGTTTACCTGTGATTGAATAATACCCACTTATAACAAGGCCTTAATGCTTGTCATGTGACGTCATCCATGTACACCGTGCACTTTTAATCATTTAAGGGGATGCATACACTATCAATAAATTACATATTTTAAGGAACGCTAGCTATATGACAGACTTACTTTCGTGTTGTTTGTGGGCGCAAGATTATCTCAGGCTATAGCTATGAAACTTTCTTGTCGCAAACTTACGTCCTTTAGAAGACCGAAAGCATTAACTTTAGGCCCTTTTTTATAGTTTCCATTACAGCCAGAAATACAGCACTTTTGAGGCATAATTAAATCAGTCACTACAAAACTAGCCAAAGCCGAGAGAAAAACATACAATTAAAAACGAACAAAAACTTATAAACTGTGCTGTAAGCAAATCGGCCGATCGGCACAAAAGCACCAGGTCTTTAAGCCGAAATATATGGTTTTACGTATTTAAAAATATGCCTAACAATATAAATTGTATACCTAAATATACAACGAAATATTAGGTATAAGTGCCATGCACTTAAAAGCACAAAAAAATTCAAGAAAATAACACTAATTATAGCAGCAATTACCGCAAATTTTTAAACTATTCGTTTGCTTTGTTTCTTCTTTCTGTTACATCGTTCAAATGATGCGCTGTTGCCGGCTCTATAAGGAAAGTATGTTTTTAGGAAAGTGCACGAACAAGGTAGTAGTTATAAATAATTAGATAAATAAATTACGAAGTACCACATTATAAAAACAGGAAATAACATCTTATGGAAACATATTTTTCGCAATATTGGAGAAATGTAAGAGATACATTTTTAATATACGGACAACCTAATATTCGCTACTATCATGGTAGTCTGGCAACGTTGCAACCAATTGCGCCACGATCGCGTTTACCCTTTCACCCGCAAGCCCCTCCCCTCCTCATCTTCCCTCCAAATCGCAAAGGCCTACATGCATGATGTCACGAGCTAAAATTTTGTGAGCACTTTGTCCTTTTTTAAAGGTATTGTTAGATTGAACCATTATTGTAAAAATCTCCAATAAAGCCTGACTTATTTACCTTGGGCTCACTTGGCTTTGTATACTCTGTTGAACCATCCAGGTAGTGCTTTCCTATCAGCATATCAGCATATGTGTGTTTTCCACCCAAATGCTCTAAATCAACGGAATTATTTATGATGTAGTATAATGAGTGATATATGTAACCTAAGTCTAAGCAAATATGTTTAGCGATATGTTTATTTAGTTACTGCAGTACTTTGGATTAGTGGTTAACGCAGATAAATTTTTCGCATTTTTTGCACGTGACTCTTGATTTTCTGTCGCAAAAGGTGCACCTACCAGAGAAAGATAACCTTTGGTTTAGATTTCTATCTTGTTACGGTAATTTTAACAATTCCGTAACATCAGCTTGTTGCAAGTTCACTTTCATCTTCAACCTGTTTTAAATAATTACTGTCTGAACCTTCCCGGTAACAACAGTGCCGAAAATTCCGCATTAAACAGTATGAAAATATTAATAAATAATGAATTATTGTGTTGCCCATCAAGTTCGATTAAAATTGTTTTTTGTCTCTTAAATAAATGTCAGTCAATAATTTTTTAGTGATTGTAAAATGAAAATTAATATTATGGTTGAATTTACATGAATACAGCAGTAATTTCAAATATGCAGCTCATATGCTTGAAATTAATCACTTCGTATGGTAGAAAAGTAAAACATTTGTGACGACAGCGCGTCTGTTCAATTTTTCTTCAAGAAATGATTCTGACTGAGAGGTAGGACAGGAATTTGATCTATCTTGTACCGGCGATCAGTTCGAGAAGGTTGAGAGGTAGGCTCTTAATTTTCTTAATTTCTTGCGCTTTTGCACTGATTTTATTTCAAGTTTTCTTATATTTAAAAGTCTGTAGGGAGAATAAAGCTGCTTTTAATTCGGGTGTTACATTACGGGTGCTAATTTGTGAATTAGCATCGGCCAGTTACACAAGAATATCTGATATTCCGTTTATAGATATCTCATTTATTTCCGCAAATCGTTTGAATTAAAGCGATATTTAGGGCAGTTTATGGACAGGCGTTGTCTGTTACAGTGTCTGCCCACTATCGTTTCATATACCACGTTGTCTTTAGCCATTGGGTATGTTTTTGATCTGGAGGGCATATGAAATATTGATTTTTAGAGCTTGAGACTGTTTGAAAAGAGAAGAAAGGACTTGATCTTACAAAACAACAGTTTAGCAACCCAACTGACAGATTCGATCATACTGGCCTAGAGGGTTCATATTTAGGTTCTAGTTGGGAGATGCAATTTTTAGAAGTTAATAACCAAAACCATCTATAGTGTAGGAGACCCGGTCCAATTTTCTCTAGTATCGTTTATTGTTGTTGTTATCTGTGGGATTATAGTTAAGCTTAATTAGTTGTTCAACCTATACTATAAGTACTTTATCGTCACTTGAGATATTTAACAAGCACCTTCTCAAGCCCTTCTTGACCGTGGTGGTATCTGATCATAACTGCTTTGTTTCTTCATGTTTATTTAAGTTTGTCATTCTCTTTATTTTTGAATTTAGATAATTTTTCAGTTAGAAAGTAGCTTTCAGGCCATAATTGAATTCTGATCACCTGTTTAAATTTATTGATTTTACTTTTGTTTTTACCTTATTATTATAAGTATTTTTTTTGCTTAATTGAAATACCGTTATTGACAATATTTCTCAGCTTAGAAAGCTATTTATTTTATTTATCATTTTTAATCTGTTCGCTGCCTTATTGAAAACATAATTGTGTATATAAACCATTCTGTGCAAATTGGCGGAGGCATATTTAATTAAATATCAAAATTTTCCTCCAGCGTATTTTGGTATTTTTCAGCATTGTTAATTGATAAGAATTTTTCCTAGTTATCTCTTGTCAATTTCTATATTAAAAACCTAAGCTAAGGCAAGTGACGCTTTCTGCGAAATTGAAACAGTTATAACAATATTCATGGTGAACTCCTTAACTGCCTTTTTTTCATGCTACTGAGTCCACGCGCACACGCCTTACGAGGACCGCTTCCAGTGACGTCACAGGACAGATCCTAGGCACTACAGCAACTGTAGGTAACACACGCCAGGAAGCTCTGAGGAACCATAAGATGATTAAAGGGCAGATATCACCAAGAAAATTCAATAGAATCTTAAATTTCAACCCTTATTTTTGTTAGAATGAAATCTAAATAGAATAATTATTGTATTTTGAAATTTCTAATCTTTTATTTTGCACCTTTTCACAATAACTACACTCGGAAATAAATTTTAACCAGCATGTTCCGAACCTATACACCCTGAGCTTATCTTTCAATTTACATTTTTAGTAAATTGAAGTAATATTTAAAAAGGAAAGTGCATTTACAGTTAAACCTTTATAGTACCAAATTGGCATTTTATATAATATTGTGACAATCTTCTGACATTATACATATCATTTTTTCAATAATAAACCAACTGGTACACTTCGGACTCTCATGCGTTATCTCATTAGCAAAGTCTCTACCAAGTTCTCTTAGAATAGTCTCTTTGGCATGCATTCCTTTTCTGGGACCTTTATATAAAACGCTTGAATCAATTCCAACCATATCCAACGGGTTATAAAAAAATCTGAGAGGCCAGCATCTTGATTTTCTAGCAACAGTATATCTATGCACAAGCTGATCGAATGTATCAACTCTTCTTCTTCTTCTTCTTTCAATTCGATTATAAAAATCAAATTATATACTTTCTATATATTTATGTCTTAGTATGATACTCTAGCTACTTTTGATATGATAATAACACTAGGACGAATTTTTGTCCCTTTTGGATTAGTAGGTGCTCGACTAGGTTCCGGAAACATCTTTCAAAGGTTCTGGTTGTATAGTTCAATTTGCTAGCTATTATCTTCATAGATTTTAATATTTGAGCTCCCTTTCAATCACTCAGGAAAATGCTCACAGGCTTTTCTTTGATCTAAAAGTTAATAAAAACTTAACAATTTGTTCAACACAAATGTAACATTAAGTTTGTCTATGATTTAAAGCCAATTGGAATGGAATAGATTACTTAAACCATTCAAAGACTTCTAAGTTTTTGGGCTTATGTGTGGATGAAACACTTTCCTGGCATGCCCATGCTAACTGTGTAGTGAGTAAAATTAATTCTGTTTTTTGGTATTAATAGATTATGAGATTCCTTGGAAACTAAAGAACTTCTGTCTATATTCTATTCACTAATATATTCCCACTTAAGCTATAATGCAATATTTTGGGGAGATTCTGCAGAAAGTAATCGAATTTTTATAGCTCAAAAAAGAGTGATCAGACTATTGTTTGGTGTGCCATTATTGTCCAGCTGCAGACCTTACCTTGTGGAAAAATCATTTTAACATTTCCTTGTTTATATATTTTTAAGACCTTATTATATCAATCGATCAATTCAATGCTCTAATAAATCTATTCAGCAATTAGTTTCCTCTAGCGAAGTTACTAAAAAGTCAATTTTCGCATTGGAAGTATCTGTTGACAGCTTACAACAGCAGCTCAAGAAAAACTCACTAAGATTCCATGACATTGCCGAGGAGGAGGATGAAAATGTGGCTACCACAACAGTAAAGCTTGTAAGTGACACTCTGGGGATTATGTGCAATGAGGCCGATATTGACTATGTGTTTCGGTCTGGCAAAATGTTGGGTGATAAACCGCGATCGATAATTGTCAATTTTGTTCGCAATGAATTGCGAAATAAAATATTTCGGGCAAAATCACAACTTAAAGGTTCGGATGTGTCTGTTTATGAGGATCTAACGCAGGCTCGTTACGAACTACTTCTAAAGGCAAAAAAGAAGTATGGTAACAACCAAGCCTGGTCATCAAATGGTAGAGTGATTGCGTTCAGTGGAAATAAAAAAGTAATTATCCACTCCGCTGATGATCTTTAGGCAAGGCCGGAATTTTATATTTTATATTTGGACAATAATTTATCAAACGAGGTCATGTTTGCCTTTGTGTACTTTTGTATATTTTTTGCTATATCCGACAGAACCTTATTTATTTCTTTATTTGAAGAGCAGGAATAGCGAACTTGAGATAAGTGTATGCCTACTACGATGAATATGATGTGTTTTTCTTGTTTTTTTTTCTGATTGCAGCCATTTAAAGATATCTTGAATATAAATGTTTTATTTTATCAATAATATTTATTTTATTCGGCACAGCTTGGATGTCAATATGATTATTTCTATATAATCGCTTTATAATCGCTAATGTAGTATTTCTTTAAGGAGGTTAATTTTTATATTTACATTTTTAGATTTAAATTATATATTTCGCTGCGGAATTTTTAGGTATAAGGAACGTATCGATGCATTTATGCTTGGTTTGTGTGTATGCGTATTCTTTCCATTTTTTGTTGTTGTTTAAGAGCTGTTCAAAAGGAAAAATAAGAACGATTGATGAAAGAAAACTTAGTTATAATATAAGATCGATTTCTACAGGCTTTGACTTTTTTCTGACTTTGTTGTGAGTGAGAAGTACTCTATCGTAGGATTATCTGAAACATGGTTATCTGATAATATTTCGGATGATGCAGTTACTATTAACGGCTATAATATAATTAGAAAAGATAGGACCACTAGGGGTGGGGGCGTCGCATTTTTTATAAGGGACCACTTAAGATTTAAGAGAATAAATACACCATTTTATACTGATAGTTTGGAAGATCTTTGGATAAGCTGTAAGATGCGAGGTAAAAATATATGCTTTGGTGCTTTGTATAGACCACCAAATGCCAATGTTGATGAGTGTTTAGATACCCTGGAGACTCGGCTGTCTTCTCTTATTCCTAAGCACGATTTGGTTTTGTTTGGAGGGGATCTAAATATATATCTGCTGATCGATTCAAGTAGTGCTAAACTGTTTAACAGTTTATTGGAGAAATACAACTTATTCCAATTAGTATTAAGTCCAACTCGTGTGGTGAACAATTCGAGCACACTCATTGATGTAATGGTGTCTTCCACAAATGATTTGGTTAGGGATTGTATTCCGATCATTCGTTGGTTGATTGTAAAATAAATATCAAAAAAGAGAAAAAGACTCCAGTATTTCGAACATATAGAGATTACAGTAAATTTAACCACAATGTCTTAATTTCGGATCTTAATTCTGTATCATGGGAACGTTTATATAACATGGAAAACATCGATGAAATGGTTGACTTTTGGAACGGTGCCATTCTTAGGGTTTTTCAGGTACATGCGCCATTAAAGACATCGAGAATTACCAAGTCGCCCGCTCCTTGGCTTACGGATAACCTTAAATTAATGATGCGGTTACGTGACAAAGCTCTTCTAACATTCCGTAAATCAGGGACAGACGCGTATCGGCAGAGTTATAGAGATCTACGGAATTTTGTGAATACTGCAGTGCGACAGGAAAAAAGAGCATACCTGAACTATAAATTTAAATCTGATCCAAAGCAGTTCTGGAAAACTATTAAGTATCTAAATATTGGGTCCTGCCAGGGAAATACAAGGAGCGTTCTTTCTGATCCACATGTTTTTAATGATTTTTTTATTACCAGCGTTCCTGATCTCCCTCCAACTGCAATTAATTTAGGTGTGAATATTAATGATAAAGACTCTGGCAAATATCCTAATATAGTGTCAGATTTTGAATTTTCTGAAGTTACTCAGGAATTGGTCACGAGTGTATTCAATGGACTTAATTCAAATGCCACAGGGACTGACAGCATCGGATTCAGAATGCTTTCATTGCTTTTTCCTCATGTTGTTGAACATCTAACTTGGATCATTAATAAATGTCTTTTAAATTCTGTTGTCCCTTCACAGTGGAAGAATGCAAATATTATACCTGTCCCAAAAAATAATAATCCAACTGAATATAAGTCATTTTAGACCTATTAGTATCCTTCCCACGGCTTCTAAATTACTCGAGAAAATTGTTTTTTTGCAAATCAATAATTATTTAACCAATCATAGTATCTTGCCCTCTATTCCTAAGACTACTTACTTAAAAAGACAAAGTCTGTCATTCATAATTTTCTAGAAAACTGCATCGTATACCACAGACTGTGACGTGCGTATTAATCAATGAAACTGTGGTACAGAAAGTAGCTATACTCTATTTCGAAATGATGCGAAGTAATAAATCATTTTCTGATGGCTGATACATAGGCGTACATAATTACGTACATATTTTAAACGTTTACCTGTCCTAATACTCGGACTTTCCCAGCATTATATTTATCACACTTAGGTTTTTTTATTACTATTGTAAACATTCAAATTTGACGATTTTTTGTATGCATACCCTAAAGTTTAAGTAATTGTAATTTTTCAGTTATATTTGTTCTTCCGAAGAAGACACAGTGTGTTTGTTTCATTTCATAGTTTCAATTAAAATGGCTAATTCAGTTTTCTCTCCAGTGAAACGAGCGAGCAAATGTCCATTTTCTGTTAACGAAAAGAATATTATTCTTAATGTATATGACGCCCTCAAACATCAAAATCCTCTGTATAGCGTTGATACTGTGGTGGAAATGTGTTCGCAAATGACGGGTGTTTCAAAAACGTCGATATATAAATTAAGGTGTGAACGAAAAAGTGGAGCTGTAAAACCACCTATACCACCTTCAGGAAGAAAGACGGTGCCTATCGATGAAGACTACAAACTTATAATTAGAAGAACAGTACATTCCTTTTATTTTAATAAGGAAATACCAACCATCGACAAAATTTTAGGAGCCTTGAAGCAAGACCAAAATATGTCTCCAACGATAAGCAGGAAGAAATTAAGAAAGTTAAGAAATATTATTAACTTTAAAAACAAATGAATTTCAGCTGGGAAAAACAAAGCAGAAAATCGCCCCTAATCGAAAAAGATGAAATTATTTGCTGAATGAGACATTACTTAAGACAGATAAAGCAGTTTCGAAGTGAGAATAGAAAGATTTATTATCTGGACGAAACATGGCTTAATGAAGGATATACGGTTGGGAAGATTTGGCAAGACAAAAATATTTCAAGTTTTCGTCAAGCATTCTTAGAAGGCTGGTCCACCGGACTAAAACCACCATCTGGGAAAGGAAAGCGACTGATTATTACACACCTTGGAAGTGTTGATGGTTTTGTTGAGGGCGGTTTGTTAATGTTTGAGTCAAATCATTCTGGCGATTACCATGAAGACATGAATGGCGATGTGTTCGAAGAATATTTTGAACAAATGTTAGATCTCATTCCACCTATTTCTGTGATAGTGATGGACAATGCGAGTTATCATTCCAGAAAAGTTGACAGAATACCAACTAATTCATGGAGAAAAGCGGATATTATTCAGTGGTTTAGACAGAATAACATACCATTTGATGAAAGTATGGTGAAAAAGGAACTGTTGTCCATAGTGTCCTCAAATAAAGCTCGTTTCACCGAGTATGTAGTTGACAAAATTGCACAGAAGCGAAATATTACTATTCTTCGTCTGCCTCCGTATCATTGCGAATTAAATCCCATTGAACTTGTTTGGGCCCAAGTAAAAAGTTATGTAGCAAGGAGAAACACGACGTTTAAAATGAAAGATGTTAAAATTATCTTTGAGGAATCTTTAAAAAATGTCGATTCTGAAAAATGGCGTAAGTGTATTGAGCATGTTATAAAAGAAGAAGAAAAAATGTGGAAACTAGACCATTTAATTGACCTAATTGTAGAGCCTTTAATTATATCCTTGGAACATGACGAAGATTCGACGGATTTTTCTGACGACGAAAATGATATACCATAGTTCTCTACATAACTGTTTACACAAAATCGCAATTCTTATACCTTATTATATAAATATTATATGTGATAAAATGTTACAGTAATACTAACTGTTTTTGAATATACATAAATAAGTGAATAAATAAAAGTACTTAGGTAAAGCATGTATTTTAAATTAAATACCCAAACGTACGCTACTGCAGGTAGAAAATGGCCCCTTTGCTAATAAAGCCTATTGTTTGCAGCGGGATTGCCATACAAAACAGGGTGGAATGGTTAAAATATAATACAGCAGGCTATAACAGCTGTGGCTAAATATTTAGAAATCACAAAAATTTATTTGACCATTCTGTTAGCGTTTTGCATTTATAAGTAGGTTTTATTACTCCGCACCATTTCGAAATAGAGTATAGCGGGTAAAGAAACATAGACGTAGCATTTTAATTTTTCGTAATTATTTTCTTTCACCAAAATTCAAATCTAAATTGATTACGTAAATCTAAAAATGGGAAATTGTGGGTCGTTTACAGAGTTCGATTCTAAAATTAAATCTGGATATTGAAATATTGGGAAATTTGAGACCGAAAATTTTCAAGTTTAGAAACGAATTTTTTAGCACATAATTTTAATTTGATTGTCTTGAGTAGGTACGAATGCTATTTAAATGTATTGAAAAGTCTTTATTAATATTTTTGAGGGATATTAAATTATAAAAGATTAATAGTCTATAAAGTTCCATCACCATACCTCCAATTTTTTTTGTTCAGACTGGTTGGGTATCAACACTGGTATGAAAAAAGGTATCGACAATTTCGAACACCAAAACTCTGGCACGCGCAGCCACAGAATTGACGTATGGAAACCAATTCAAATGACTAAAATAAATTGGAACTAACTGAAAGTAACCGAAAGTTGTTTGAATGACTAACCAAAAGTAACAAAAAACCCAAAACGGGCTAAAACGTATAGGAACAAATTAAATATATGGAAGTAAGTTAAAACTAACCCACATAAACTGAATTTTGCCGACTAACCAAAAACATTAAAATTGGTCATAATTAAGGTATCGGAACCGGTTCAAATGATTAAAATAAGTTGGAACTAACTCAAAGTAACCGAAAGTTTAACAACTAACTAACTAAAAGAAGCAAAACGGGCTAAAACCTATCAGAACACATTAAAAATGTTAAAACAAATTAAAACTAACCCAAATTAACCGAATTTTGCCGATTAGCCAAAAGTAACCAAAAACGTTAAAATTGCTCATAGCGTACCGGCACCGGATCAAAGGGCTCAAATAACTGATATTTATCGAATGTTGATTGAACGACTAACCCAAAACTAACCAAAAGCACCAAAAAGAGCTAAAACGCATCGAAACAGATTAAAAATATTAAAGTAAGTTGAAACTAACTCAAAATAACCGAATATTGGCGACTAGCTAAAATGAAACAAAGACATTCAAATTGGTTATAAGAACGTACCGGAATCGGTTCTAAAATAAATTGGAAGTAACTGAGACTAACCGAAAGTTGATTGAACGACTAACCAACACTAACTAAAAGCGCCAAAAAGGGCTAAAACGTATCAAAACAGATTAAAAATATTAAACTAAGTTGAGACTAACCCAAATTAATAGAATTTTGGCGACTAACTAAAATTAACGAAAAACTTTTAAACTCGCATTTAAATTGGTTATAATAACGTGTCGGAACCAGTCCAAATTACTAAATGTTCCCCCGGTTGCATCTTTGCGAAGGACTGTGCATTTTTATTAATTAAAAATTAAAGATATTGCAATACACCATAATACTAAATCAAACCGTTCATTTAGGATAGTATATAGTAACATACTTTTATCGTAATAGATGTAAAATGTTTTTAGCATTCTAATGGCGTTAAAAATATTCCAATAATTAAATGGAGTAGGACTACTGATTTCGCTATTGAAAAATCAAAATAATAATCACAGCAATAAAAAAACGCAAAAGAACAAAACAGAGCAAAGACAGAGATTAAGAAAATACTAGGCAAAATTATTTTGAAACATTTTTGACAAGTTTTTAAGTCCTGAAATTTCATTTTAAGTATACAACGCTTATTTAAACAATCTAGTTGAATAACTAATAAGTATACAAAAGTGTATTAATTTCTAAATAAGACAGCTTTTGTAAGTAAACTTCTAAGCCTTGGTTTCTGAGAAGATTCAAGCTTTTTAGCTTTCATAATTTATCCTGATTTTAAAATAATTTGACACTAATTTTATTAATTCGGTTCCATGGCAATTTAACGGGACATATATTGGTCCTCAAATCAGTCCAGTAAAAGGAGATGGCAAAGTTTTTAAAGTATTTATAAGCAAATATAACATTCAGTTTTCAGAAGTGTGTTTATAATTCGCGCACAAGCGAATGAATTGGACTCGCCAGGCGGTAGGACTCGTCAGGCGGTAGGACTCCTGTAGACGAAAATATCAATTATGCTAGATTAGTTTCATTTTTGATTAGCAGATATAATAAACTTGTAAAGTGTTATTAGAAGCTAATTGTCATCTACTTGTACTTGAACTAGAAACATGCATTATTTTATTGCTTTGTATGGTCCTCGAGGGACGACAATGAAATGACATTTAATACTCACCGATGACACAAAAGTTTTGGAAAATTCCAACTTGTTTTCTTGCAAACTCTACAATGATGAACCATGATAAAGTATTAAACACTGATTTGCCTCAAAAAGTGTTACAAAGCACTAAAGAATACCACACGATAGTAATGTATTTAAAACATGCCGTTTTACTACGACTAATACGCTATGTTTGTTATTCGGCCGGAATCGGCCGAAAGTAGACGAGACGTAGTCGAAGTAGAGGAGACAGCCACGCGGCATTGCCACTTTTATTTATAGAAATTCTTCGCGTGCTTGATGACAATATTTAAAATTCTAAAGTAGGTAATTACGTATGTTTATTTTGTTAACTAACGTAGATTTAAATTAGGTATTTATAGAATAACAAATGTAACATGGTTCAATAAATTTAAAATAGTAAGTGCTATTTACAAACAAAATATACCTACTTGAAAGTCAAATTCACTGATTAATAAGGAAATCTGGCAAACATGCTTGTGTACCACAGTGTGTGTTAGAATGCGATTTAATTTCTGGTACATACAAAAAGTAAATAAATGTATCTTTATTATTTTATTTTATCTAATCTCTATTCAATCTATCTATTCAAGTATACTATTCGTTTCATATTAGTGATGCAGCTGATGCAGCTTTTAAGGTTAATGAAGACTTAAAAAATATTTCTTCTACAGCGTGATCAGTTAAGGCCACGGAGCGGCTGTATCTCGAAAGCTATCCATGCTACGATTCTGAAGTAAAAAATTTATTAAGAAAAGTGGCCAAAAGAATTTGATTAAAAATATTTTTAAGTTCATAACTTAACCGCAAGAGGGCGCATTTGCTATGGTGTTACAATAAAACGCAAAATGCTCCAAATATCTCAGATACAATGTAGGTCGGAAATACACTTTTTAGAATCTATGTTCAATTCTCTACAAATTTTGTTTAAACTATTTTTCTCTAATTACCATGGCAACTGCAGGGTGATGGACAACAGTTTAAAATTTTTAAAATGCTGTAACTTGGGTTTGCCTTAACCGAATTTAACAAACGATGGCTCATTTTAAAGAACTCTTTAATCCGATTTAATTTTATTATAAACAAATCAAAAATTAATTGTTATACTCAAAGATAGGGGGCGCCATTCAAAAAAATGTCGTACTCGTTCCGATTTCCTAAAAAATTTAAATGCAACCCTATAGCTTTTTTTACTTTGTTTGATAGGTCATTAGTTAAAATAAATAAATTTGAAAACCGGAGGTCGATATCTCTTTTCGTTTTAAAATTATTGCAAAAATAGTAGACGAGTGTCAGAGAAAAATGACAATCCTCTAAATAAAATTAACTTACCCTAAATGAATGATAAATATTAAAACTAAACAAAACTTATCCATAAATAGTTATTCTTCGTGAGTTTAGTATTTTTTCTAATAATTAGAGTGGTTTATTATTATTTTTTTTATTAAAAAAGACGTCATCATATGTATTGATTTAATTATTGGAAAAAATGAATTTATAGCGAAGCCGGCCATGATCTATTAAACGACAATAGAAACTACACGGGTAAACGGTTTACTTCAAATTGATGATCAAATGTATTATTATTAGTAGTATTATAAGGAAATAATAGACGTAATAATAATTGTAAAATATTTAATAAAAAATTACCATTAAAGAATATATTACTGAAAAATTCAACACTAATTAAAACGAATCGCGTAACAGTAAATAAAACACAACTAAATTACATCAAAATAACTTATATATAACAAATTTATCTTAAATGTTCAAATTGTCTTCCATCGTTTTGAATGCAGCGATTTAGCAGTCTCCGAGTGGAAAATGCAGCAGCTTCGATTTCCGCTCTAGATATACTATTTATAACATTTTTAATTCGACCTATCATCTCTTCTCGGTTAGTTGGTCGAGTTTTATATACTTCCTTTATTCTGCCCCATGTATAAAAATCCATACAAGTCAAATCGGGGGACCTAGGTGGCCAGGGAAACAAGCTGCCTTTACCAATCCACCGGTTGGGAAACTGATGGTTCATGTAATCTTGTACAATACGGGATTAATGGGCTGGGCATCCGTCGTGCTGTAACCACATATTTTGTTCTTGTTTCCAGTAATCTCGGCAAATCAAATGTTAAGAAATGCAAGTAGATTTCACTTGTTAAATTACTTCCAAAGATATGCGAGCCAATAATCATTCAATCGATAATACCACACCTGACATAAACGCTCCAGCTATGCTGTTTATCAACTTCACGCATTCAGTGTGGATTAGTATTCGACCAGTAATTCATATTATGAAGGTTCACTTATATTATTGCCAAATGAGGCTTCGTCTGTCCACGATATTTCGCACGAAATGTGAGAGTTCTCTCGGGCCATGTTTTTAAGCCAGTGGCAAAAATTCAACTATGATCTAAATTCAAATTCAAATTCAAATTCAAATTCAAATGGGGAATGGGGATTCAATACATTATAATATTTTCTTCTGTCCTTATCCGGCGATGTCTTTTTACAGCAGGAACTGATTGGTCTCGGCCAGTCTGTCTCAAGCGTCGGCGTCGGGCTGAACGGTGAAATACCTCTCTAGAGCGGTGTACTCTGAATGGGAACGCAAGACATACTCTCTTACGCCAAGTCCTAGGTGAGCGATTTACAGTCGACGCGAACGCGAAGCGCTGGCGATGCCGTACGAAAAGTTAATATAGTCGCACGGCATCGCCACTTATTCGCGTTCGCGTTCGCTGCAAATCGCTCACGTAGGACCGGGCGTTACTCTCTAGAAGCTCTAACTGAGTTTTCAAAACATTGAAAAAAATAGCTGACATGTCATGCGCTCCTTCAGTCGTAAAAGGCATTTTTTTCCGTAGAATACATTTATCGAATAGGTATAATAATTTTAAATTATGCCAACAGTAGAAACTGTCACTATGACATTTAACGTGAATGATAATTTTTTTCATTGTCTCATTGTAATAGATCATGGCCTGCTTCGCTATAAATGCAATACTTACAATTATTATTAAATCAATACACATTTTTAACAAAACAAAAATAATAAAACACTCTAATTATTACAAAAAAAAAACTAAAATCACGAAGAACAATCATTTATGGACAAATTTTGTAGAGTTTTAGCATTTGTCATTCCTTTAAGCAAGTTAATTTTATTTAGATGATCCTCTAACACTCGTCTACTATTTTTGCAATAATTTTAAAACGAAGAGAGATATCGACCTCCGGTTTTCAAATGTATTTGTCTTAAATAATGACCTATCAAACAGAGCAAAAAAATCTATAGGGTTGCATTTAAATTTTATAAGAAATGGGAAGGAGTATGACATTTTTTTGAATAGCGCCCCCTATCTTTAAGCATACAAATTAATTTTTAATTGTTTATAAGTAAATTAAATCGGATTAAAGAGTCCTTTAAAATGAGCCATCGTTTGTTAAATTCGGTTAAGGCAAACCCAAGTTAAAGCATTTTAAAATTTTTAAACTGTTGTCCATCACCCTGCAGTTGCCATGGTAATTAGAGAAAAATTGTTTAAGCAAAATTTGTAGAGAATTGAACATAGATTCTAAACAGTGTATTTCCGACCTACATTGTGTCTAAGATATTTATAGCATTATGCGTTTTGTTGTAACACCATAGCAAATGCGCCCCCTTGCGGTTGAGTTAAGAACTTAAAAATATTTTGAATCAAATTCTTTTGGCCATAATTTTTAATAAATTTTTTACTCCAGAATCGTAGCATGAATGGTTTCCGAGATATAGCCGCTCCGTAGCCTTAACTGATCACGCTGTATATGCAGTGCGCATAACTTAGTTTTGAATGAGAAAAAGACTGAAATCTTGATTTTTGGGCTAAAAACGTTAATTTAGTGAATGACGATAACTTCAAGATAATGCTTAACAACGAAATATTAAAGTTTAGTACATGTGTCAAAAATTTGGGTATTTTATTGGACATGAAACCGAATCGTTTTTGATTTACTTTTATTTTGGATTAACTTAAATAACTTCTTGTTTTACCGTTTATATTTTTTATTGCTATTTTTGGCGTCCATTGGCTGATTGTATTATTTATATTTTCTGTTGCAAAGCCTAAGCCGAACCAAATTCTATATTACCACTTGGGGATTTTCTGACTTTATATAAATAACCTCTCCTCATTCCTACTCTCCGGCATATGATCTTGGGCTTAATTTGCACCCTTCAACGGTAGCTTGTTCTAGCCTACGCATCACTAGTAACAAAATGTATTGGGCGCCACTTTGTGATAAAATGTATAGAATTATTTTTAATTTAAATTAATTAGGCGTTACTTTGTAATGAATTTCTAGCTAAGTCGCCAATTTGCAAGGATAAAGCGAAAATTAATTTATTTAGTTTATTTAAATATGAGATTCTTTGCGACTGAGGGTGTTGTCTCTTTCACTAACTATATTTTTTTGAGATATTGTGGACGCCAGAGCTCCTTGAGACAATGTAAATAAAAAATAAATATTAATATATCAAGAATTATAAAGATAAGAACATTAAAAATTAATTCGCTTCTTAAAGAACTCGATCGATCCTACAATAAATCAAAGAATATATTTCTAAAAAATTATATATTAATTTAACAACCAATTTACAAGATGGTGAGGTTTAAAAAAAAATTAAAATCTATATAATCAGATGTAAATACAACTTATGAAGTTTTGC
>MU182162.1:0-73999 GCA_016904865.1 Pissodes strobi
CGCAATTCCTAAATCTGTAAAAAATGGGACTCCCGTACCATAGATCCGATTCTAGGGTTTCGCCCCCTGGGCCCCATTTTAGGGCTTCGCCCCAGAGAGAGTCCCTTTTCCAAATGTGTCAAATATGAGGCTCCTACACCGGGGGCCCCATTCAAAATCTTCGCCCCCAAGTGCCCCATTTTAAAATATGTGAAAAATGGACCCAGTATCAGGGGTCCCATTTAAGGGCTTTGGGCCTCAAAGGGCCCCAATTTAGGGTTTCACCCCCGGTTTTAGGGGTAAAAAATGGGGCCCCCGAGGGAGGCAAAGCCATACAGGGAGACCACCGGTTAATGGCGCATTTTTCCACGGATATGAAAAGGATAACTTCAAAAACTAAGGGTGAAACCCTAGAATGAGGGACGAAACCCTAAAAGGACGCCCCGGGTAGGGCGTTGTCCCAGCCCTGACATCTCAATACCACCTACTCATCAACTAGTTACACAAATTGCTGTAGAAGTGTGTATGGTCTTTGCAAACTATAAATTTGACAAGATGCTTGATATATTATGATAAATATTATGTAATATCAATATTATTTGCAGTCGCAGAAAGAGTATAGTATGCAACGCGTGTGAGAATCATTTTTCACACTTGTTGTAGCTCTGAAACTGGATTGGAGTAGGGTTTACTGAATTATCTCCCTGTTGCCTAATGTTCCCTAAATAATTTTCTAGGCAATCCTGATTTACTCTTCATCATTTTAAGTATGTGAATCCGGCTTTCTCAAGACGGGCCATATAACTTGGAGTCCTTTTATCGTTGTCATCCATGAAGTACGAAATTTGCATTTGATTGTAATATTCTTGCCAACTTAACATCAGTTAAGGAGGTTGTCTCATTAAGTTTTTGTAATATCGATAATATTGCACATTCCTAACCATTGATCTGGCATGCCGACAAGTAAGAGAAACAAGTTGACAACGATGAGCTTATTTCTTTAAATGATCGGGCCCAATTTCTGAAGCTATTCTAAATTATTTTTACCTTTAAAGTGTATGATCCTGTTATTGCTACTTACTTATTCTATAACAACTGATCGACTATTTATGGGCCAGAAGTCCATAAGGCATTTAATTCATGTTTTATTCATCAATCAGCCTTTCATTAAGGGCATACCATAAATTCAGAAAACACTTAATAATCGAGAGGCCCTAATATCTAATAATAATTACCTATTTATTTTATCACTATCAATTCCTTGACGTCGATTAATAATAATTTATTGTTTTACATCTTGTGGAATCTGTAGGCAAAGCAAAAAAAATTGTATCTCTATTTTCAGATGTACAACAACATCTGCAAATATACTTATATCCCATCATAATAAATAAGCGGTTAAATTTTAGAAATTCACACGTTCGATGATCATTCATAATCGAAGCGCCCAGACTAAAAATTCAGCATCGCGAGCTCTACTGAAATGCGATCGAACAGAATCGCCCGTACTATTCCTTCCGCTCAATCTTCGAAGAAAGTAGGGGGAGCTGTACGCTATTGCCGCCGCGTACATTCGTATCTGGTGTAGGTTAATCTGGGCTAATACTCTCTTTATTCACTACCACTGTATACAATTAACACTCTATAACTAACCGACTGACTAACATTCGCCTTAGGTCTGCTTATATATAATCTTAAATCTATCACGAATATTCGGGAAGTATTCCGAGGCCACTCTATATGATCTCGACGAGGCCATGGAGATAATTCCAGCGATCCCGAATCTTCGCGACCGGCCGGGCGATGAGTCATACAGACAAAGAAGCGAGCGGCACGGCGGCTAGTTCTATAGGGTAGCACAAAAACGTTCGGACGGTTGTTAGTCGTGACAATATCATTCTGCCTCTAACCAGTTGTTATGATGTCCCCTTGCAAAATTTAGCCTCTCTCTCTGAAAGCTCGACTTCGAGCAGCGATTCTATGTCTTAAGCTATTTTCCATGAATCGCTGACATACAGGTTCTCCCCAAATTTGTAATCCTCTTACATATCAAAGCTGATTTTGAAGGATCGAGGCTGTTTCAAAACGTTGTCTTAATGCTGATTCGGGGTTGTTATTCGATTCCTTCTTTGTCCCAGTATACGATCATGACTTCCTGTCTCTTTAAATGATTCGTGAAGTGGTTGTATGACAGTCGACCAATCCTTCGGTAATTCCAATCTTCCTCAAACTGACAGTCATGCTCATTATTATTAGCAAGAAAGCATGCCGTTATTGAGCAATTGCTACTTAGTTGCATGTGTGTGGAATCGTTGCTCATTTCAAGCATGCTAAAAATCAACAGTCAATTTTCGAGCGTGCTACCTAAAGCACGCGTGTGAACAGGTTTGCTTATACGCATGTTAGTGTTAGTATCGGTTCAATCTCAGTCCGCTACAGGCGTGCGCTTTTAAAATGAATATGGCGCGTTGGGGAGATGAAAAAGTATTGCTTTTCGTTTTTTATTATCGGAGTCACGAATGTCTGTGGAACACATGGTCACCTCTCTATAAAAATAACAAAGCACAAAATAATGCATAAATTACATGGACGACCCAAGTTTAACAATAAAAATAATTAGACCTAAAATTAAAATTCTAAGATCAGTGTACCATTCCAAAGTAAAAAAAAAAAAATCGACAGTTCGAAGCGGTCCAAAGCTGATGCAAAAGTTGTTTCTAAACCACCCATGTCATGGTGTTCCAGAAATGGAATCACTTATCGAAAACACAGACTACTACAGTGAAACTGTTGAATCTGAATTAGTGAGTATTAATTTGTGTAATTTTTATGCTGATCAAATGCTCGTGCCATGCCACTGCCTCTATTGTTTCGAAAAGTTGTGCTTATTGCCACTACCTGTCGAGAGGCGTGACTACTACATCACAGAATAATAAAACAATCAGAATACGAACAGAAAGAGAGGTCCGATACCGGCCGCTATGACCTCGACCGCCTGGGCTTTGCGAAAAACATGGATTTGTGCCAATACGTTCTTCCAATTTCTTCCAAAGCATCGCTCCCTCTATTTCTGTCGGTATTCTGATTGTTTCTTATTCTGTGACTAACTGTTGCTGGCAAGTTTTCCAAGGCTATGTACAATTGATCGCTCCATTCTCCTCGTATAACAACATGTTCTTGTAATCTTGTATATCGGACGTATTTCGAAGCGAATTGTGTAAAGAACAAGCAGCCAAAGTAATACTATCAACGTTGTCAGGTGTCATATCTATTATGCTAAAAAAAAATCGAAGTCTTGTTACTTCTTAATAATATAAGGTTTTAAATGAATCGCAGCGTCGCTCAAAATAACTGATTGCTCCGGCAAATTGAGAGTGTTTCTTTCCAAGGCTCGTGCCAAGGTCGATCTTCAAAAACTCCTCCATCAGAAGCTCTTCCATTAGTTCCAATGTCCACGTAGGAGAAGCCATAATCATCATTCGTCTAATGCCAGGAGTACAATACTGTGGCACCCATTGTAATTGCGGTAATCTCATTATCACAGCATTCTTAATCAGCTCATGCTGATTACTCAATCATAACCAGCACATTTTCAGCTCCAAACATTCAACCCATCACTTAAACCACATTTCCAGCTTCAAACACGCGACACGACCCACATGCACGCAATGTCCAATCGTTCTTAAATATTTCCAGGTTTGCAAGAATCGCCTTGCTGCTATTTCGATTTTAAACTAGAAATATGATTATAACTGATTTATGATAGAACTAAATAAAAGATTTAAATATTCCTAGCAGTATTTTACTTACCTGCATATAATCGTTTAAAGCCATGGATATTGCCACACAAACTTCAGGTATCAAAATCATATATTGTAGATTTCTCAACTCTTTGAAGTGATGATAATGTGTATAAATAATCTTCGACAGCTAATAGTATTTTGCATACGAGTATTTCGTTTTTGTGTCACGCTTTCAATGTTAGAAAGTACCTCATCAAATTTCTGCGGAAGCATGCGTAATAGTTATTTATGGTACTATTGTGTTAAGTTACATATAAGTCACGCTGGAAAATGTTTTCCCAAGTAACTTGTATGACCTAACACATGAGTGCCATACAAAATTTTATCCACCAGCAAAACTATGTTATCTCAAAAGTTACTTTTTTTGCTAACAGTTTATTTTAAAAGAATATGGTGTCATTGTTATAAATTCACAAATTACTAAGGTAGTTTTATGTTATTACAGAACATTCATGTGCGTTTTTAAGACGTCATTTAGTTATTTCCTAATTTGTTATCGGTAAATAGTGAATTTTTAATACGTGAAACCAGATATTTAACAAAAAATGCATCGGGAAGAACTTCCGCATTTAATTATTGACAATGCAGAGGCGGCTGCATTGCAAATTTTACCGGAACAATCTCGTGGCGTTTACGATAGCGTTTGAGGCCTGGATGAAAGTTAAGCACATTAAAGATATAAATGAGTGTTGCTTGCCTACTTTCTTGATTTATACTAGAAATTAGTTGCATCATCGTTGTGGACCAAGTATTCAGTGCTTAAGTCAACTCTCCAACTTTACAAAATCATTGATATCTCTAATTTTCCGAAACTTGTAAGCTTTTTGAATAGCTACGCAAAAGATCACACGCTAAAAAATCAAAAACTCTTGAACGCAATAATATTAACAAGCATACATTCCAAATTCACAGTAGGAATATATGGACATGATAGCGCTTCCGGGATCAAAATATTCCGGAGGTAAACTCCCCGGCCATTCAGATCTACGGGCGGACGGCGCGCGGCGCCTGGAGGCCCTTCATACAATGTTTCACAAGCAGCAAGGATACCAAACCAATTTGGAATAGATTTCCGCAACATAAGAGGCCTAAATACAAACACTAATTCGGTACACCAACATCTACAAACAATTAATAAACTACACATATTAGCCCTTACAGAAACACAAGTATGTTCTACAACAACAACAGTAAACTACCTCTACCCTGGTTACGACTTACACTCCCGATTTAGACATAAGTTCGGAATATGCCTTTTTGTCCGAAGCGATCTTGCGTCACCGCGAGGAAATCTTGAAGTCAGGTGGCTCAAGTTCACTGCCAAGGGATTAACCAAGTTCATATGCTTTCTCTATCGCCCTCCTAGCGATAGAGCATACCAAAGCTTCTTTAGAACACTAGCTACCACTTTTGATTGAATACAGATCGACCCCCAATTCAATGGGGCAAGGCCCTCCCCACGATATCCAACATCAACACTACCATAACCACCACCGTGACACTCGTAAAATCCTCAAAGAGCTAGATATGCAAAAGGCATAAGGGCTGGATGGAATACCTGCTATCGTGTTAGAGAACTGCGCCAACGAACTAACACTCATTTTTTCCAGACTTTTTTCTGTGCAACCTGTTCCAAAAAAGGCAAGAAAACCACTGCTCAAACTATCGCCCAATTGCCTTGCTTCCAATAATCTCTAAAGTCATGGAACGTGAAGTCAAAAGTATCTCGAGACAAGCAGAATAATTAGCGATAACCAATACGGCTTCCGCAAACAGAGATCGACAGGAGAAATATTGGCCTATGTCACTCATATATGGAGTAGGGCAATTGAGAACTACGGAGAATCTCGAGCGATTGCGTTGGATATTTCGAAGGCATTTGACAGAGTTTGGCATGACGGATTGCTCAACAAACTGCCGTCCTTCGGACTGCCAGCAGCGTCTCGGCAGCTAGCGTGCAAGTTTTCTTAAGAACCGTACTCTGCGCGTTGCAGTTGATTGACACATCTGCCTCAGGGCGCAATACTTTCACCAACTCTATTCCTCATCTATATTAATGACCTGCTGACCGAAACCAGTAACAACTTTGCAGATGACAGTACCCTTGTATCCCAATTTAGATCAGAAAAACGTTTACCAGCGACTGAGACTTCTCATCGCAGATAGGACCAGATTATAACTATTAATCAAGATATGGGGCGACAGGAATTTGGTCTAGTTCAATGCAGCAAAACCCCAAGCAGCCATTACTGCAGGCCCTGATATCGTTATGGCAGGATCGATCATTCCTTCATCCTCGTCAATCGGACTACTGGGTGTCTCGGTCAACACCAATATGTCCTGGCATGACCACGTTGCTAACATCGCAAAATCAGCATCGCACAAACAAACCAAAAAACTGTATACACCGCAGCAGCTGCTCTTGCTCTACAAAGCGCAAATAAGACCGTGCTTATAATATTGCTCACACATCTGGGGTGCCGCACCTAAGCACAGCCTAAAGCTGCTGGATTCCGCTGACCCGGAATCTGGATAGCCTGGAACACCGCAGATATGTGGCCGAGATCTCCCTGTTTTATAGATATTTTCACGGCAAATGCTCCCAGGATTTAGCCCGCCTTATCCCGCCCCCAGCAACGCCTGTCAGACAGTCACGACAGACGGCAAGAGCGCAAACGTTCGTGGCAACACCTAGAACATTGCTTTACGCACTGCCACTGTGGAACTCACTCCCAGGACATCTGTTTCCCTCAAAGTACAACCTACAGCAATTCACGAACCGTGCCAATCAACATCTTCGCTTACACACACCGCTCGTCGAGTGCCATAGGATCTCCCTTTACTGTGTGTGTGTCACTGCCACAAAAAAAAATTGAAATAAATACCTGATTGTGAATTTTTTCTCATGAAAACAGCTTTAATTATGGGGATTGAGGAGCTTGTAGGGTGGAAGAAAATGTTCAAGAGTACGATTCCTATTCTTATGTAATTATACCTGATACAAAGACTAAGAAATCTGTGCATAATGCAGGAAGGATTTCTAGTCAATCCTGCAGAATTATGCCAAAAATACATATCTTTAAGACCAAAATAAGATATACCATAAGTGTTCCAAAACGAGCTGATGTAATAACAGAGCCTAGTTCAAGCACTGGAAGCATACAGACTTTTACCTTACCATTTCTGAATCCTCAAACTGCATTTCATTCTCATTTAATATTGCTATTAAACTAAGTAATAAAAAATTAAAATAAAACTTGAATGTTTAAAAAAAAGGTGACTTATAAGTCTTATCACACTAGTGTGTTATGGCTTATAATAAGTCACGCGTGTGTCATTCTTATATCTTTATGTGTATGTATACATGTGAATAAAGAGTGTATATATAGTGACTGTTGGATAAATTATTTTTATAGCCGTTAACATCTTCTTCTCGCATTTCTGCCAACAATTAATTACTTGCTCCAAGAGTTTCTCTTCTATTCTGTTTTTTTTTTCGATAAAATGTTCTTGAACAATAATTGCGTTACAAGTAATAAGATTATTTCATTGATTTCTGTACCAGTAGAACTAACACTATTATATATTATCTGTACTGCTCATAAGCCTGATTTTTTATAAGCATATCTATCCCTTTCTTTACTACTTGAGCACATTCTTTGCCAGAAAGATTTCGTCTTTCACGTTCCATATTGATCAAAATTAAAATGTGAGAAAAAAAATACGGAGAGGACTAATAGATAAAACGCACTCCCTGTAACATCTGTATTTAGCTGATGACTTTTACTGGTACTCTCTATTTTTTTCACCAGCTTGCTACTTACTCACTTCTTGCAATGCAAATTGAAATCCAAAAAAAGTTATTAGTCTATAAAATTAAGTGGCTAGAGTTCAATTCTAACGTTGCAACTAATGAACTCCGCAGGGTATTACGAGTTTTATGGAAAAAAACACGATAAAATTTTATATAAAAAAAATATTTTTCAACGCGAATACAGTAGTACACTAGTTTTGAAGAAGAATCATTTCAAAAAAAATTGGTCCCAAGTTGGTCAAGTGGTTTTGACAAAAAATAAACTCTAAACTTTTAGTTTCTTTTGCTGATGCCTTAATTTGTTGAATAAGTGTATTTTTGTATATATTCATATTATGTATGAGATTGTTTGAAATCTCAAAACAACCTAGTTTAAGTGACATAGAATATTCAATATTTCTCCGTTCAATATGAAATTAAAGGACAAATATATAGAAATATACACGTATTTCCTAAGGAGCACAATGTTTCGAGGAAAGTTCCTCTATAGGTACTGGGTTTAAAAAACTGTTTTATACGTACCAGCTAATAGCAAGCAAACGTTGGCTAATAACAGAATTTTATCCGGTACGACGTTGTGACAATCCATGAAAACGTCCAGTAGATAAACTGCTAGATGTAAACAGCAATGGCTGTAAGTTTTATCCACACATATTTTTTTCAGATATCTAACAATGGCAGATCTGTATGCAAGCTGAAAATAAATATGAGCTGCATTATTACACGTGCACTAATAATTAAGTACAAGCATTTTAATTTCGCCCTTCAGTGAGGGCCGTGAATTGAAAGTACTCTAAATATACAGTGTCCAAAAAAGTATTAATGGTTTCTCAGAAAATTTTATTCTTGATAAAAGTTGTTGCTTGCCCTAAAACAATAAATCAGTACTTCAGATTGTATACTGATTTTAGTGCGGGAGCAAATGCCATTTCCCGGAATCGCGTCAGGGATAAAGTACCTTAACTTATAAAGATGCAACAAATTCTTATAAGGAAAAGTTCTTCCAAATATAAAAAAATAACCTAAATATGAAATTTTAGTTTAGTACACCAACTTTTAATTTCTCTTTTTTCTCGATTTTTTTTTCTTGAACGTTACGCTACTGGTGAACATTTTGTTCTTTTGTTATTAGTATACTTGCCAAGAAACTTCAAAATTTATTTAAGATAGGAATTAGTTACATAGTTATAATGTTTCAGTTTTTACAGAGATAAAAGCCAGTTTAGGTATCAGTGTGTTGCAAACACATTTAAACACTCTTGGTCCAAAATAATCGTCCACAATAGTTACAAAATATAATTGGAATGACTGGAAGTAAAATTATTTCTATTTTTGTTTTTATTCCAAATGCATGACTCTTTAGGATACTTGGATATATTTTACTCATCGGGTGCAAGCCATAAATAAATTATTAGTTGTTTTACATGAAATAAAAACAGTTGGGTCCATTCGTGATTTTGAGCGGAAAATATTTTGGATCAAGAGTGTTTAAATGTGTTTGCAACACACTGATACCTAAACTGGCTATTATCTTTGGAAAAATTGAAACATTATGTAACTATGTAACTAATTTCTGTCTTAATTACATTTTGAAGTTACTTGGCAAGTATACTAATAACAAAAGAACAAAATATTCACCAGTGGCGTAACGTTTAAGAAAAAATCGAGGAAAAAAAGAGAAATTAAAAGTTTATGTACATAACTCAAATTTCACATTTGGATTATTTTTAAATTTGGAAGACTTTTTCTTATAAGATGTTGCTGTATCTTTATAAGTTAAGGTACTTTACTCTTGACGCGATTTCGGAAAATGACATTTGCTCCCGCACTAAAAGCAGTACATAAAAATTTGAAATACTCATTTATTGTTTTAGGGCAAGCACCAACTTTTATCAAGAATAAAATTTTCTGAGAAACCAATAATAAAGACGTTTCCCATATGTTGCATACTTTTTTGGACACACTGTATATTGTACTATTTTTACTATGTCCTACCTAAATTTATATGAACAAATCTCAAAAAAGATTTAGAGTATCGCGAAAGGTGCAGAAGTTGCATCATGTTCAGAACTCTTCGTGAAAAATTCTGAAGAAATAAACAGAGTAGACTTATTTTAGTTATCAATATGAGTGCAGCGCCAGCCTGTCACACTGGATATACACTATACAGTGTATCCAAGATTTGGATCTGTTTTATTGATATCTCGAAAAGCATTAGAGCTAGATAGATGGTTAAATTAGGAAAGTTGTAGAGAATTTTATTACTATTTTAATCCTGGCTGAAGATTTGAATTATGATCAACGGTTTTTGACATAATTAGGAAAAACTAAAAATGTACATTTTTCATTTTTCTCTATAGTCTCCAAATACGAGTAATGGAGTATAAAAGAAAACTTCAGCTTTTCTGTTTTTGAGTGACATTTATGAATTTTCAAATTTCTTATGGACGCAATATTACTTGTTTTGTATCTTCGTCAAGAGCTTTCAAACAATGTGTCACAAGTCTAGGTTATTGTTCCTCTTAAACCCTTAAACCAGAATTACTTTGGTCTTCGAAGCAGCATCAACCCAAAAGCTAACGAGAGACATGTTAGATTCTTAGTGAGGTTATGGTTCTTTTTAAAACTCAAACTCAAGGTTTATACAAAAAAAAAAATGAAATAAGATATGCACTTATCGTAGGAAATGTCAGGAATAATTCAGCAACGTCAGTGAGAAAAATTGAAGAACAAGCATAGTATAGTCCGCAGGGTCTTCACCATTCCTCTATGGTCTAATGATTTTATTAGACGAAAAACATTTGGTGATTGGTTTGCAAATAAATCTAAAGAAATTCCTGATTTTCAACCTAAAGTTCTTTGTACAGATAAAACGCGATTTATTTGTAGAATATTCAGTAAACATAACCATCACCACTGGAGTACAGAAAATCATAGTTTAGAAGAAAACCGATTGCAAAGACGACTTGGACTTAATTTGTGGAGTGGCATTATAGGTAATTTGACTAATTTGGAATAAATCCTTAAAGAACTATAGTCTTACAAATGAATAAAATTTACATTCTTGTGTTTTAGAACAAGCGTCTAGGGATAGGGCTAAATTTTCGATGCGAAACCGTAATATGGCCGAATGTATCGGAATTATCCAAAGACATATAACCTAAAGAGACCCGACAACTCATTCATTAATTACTGTACTACGGTGTTTTATTTACTGTCTTTGGTGTCGTCGACCTTCAATGTTCTCATTATATTGGTGCACTTACTTTACTACGCACATACTATAAATATTTTGGGCGTAAAACAAGGCGGAACCAAGGCAAGCGGCATTGTCGGATTGGCATGCAGCAACTTCGGAACCGGTTTTTGATGGATCAAAAACGGGTAAAATAGCTATTTAGTGTTATAATTCCGTATGGAAAAAGTATGTGATTATGGTGACGGCATCGAAAAACAATGTCTTTTTTTACTAGTTTTCGCTATTTCCTGAGTCATTTACAACAGTAACTGGTAAACTTTAAATTTGGCAACGCTACGTCTATCGACCTTAGAATGTGACATGCTCGGGGAAACAAGCACCCATTTGTCTTTGCAATTATCCACGTCTTTACGTTCTAGCGAAATTCCTTCAACGCCTCGGTGGTGTAGCAGGTAGAGGTTTTGCCTGTCATTTCTGCTCTGCGGGTTCGATTTCCGTCGGTCGCGACAGATGTTTTGTTTACTTTTTTTTAATACCTATTATTCTTGTTTCGCCATTGCGCATGTACGGTTTCGGATCGAAAATTGACCCCTATCCCTAGACGCTTATTGTTTTAAACAAACGTTTGGTTGGGCTCTTCATTTGCGAAAAAAATTAAATGGCAATAGATATTAAATTGGGACTTAGAACCTTCGGCAAAATGCACTACAGCCAGAATTGTTGTCTCTGCTATAACACAGTTTTATCCACAATACCGAGAAACAGAATTTTTGCACTCGACGCGCGTTTCACTAACCATGTTATCATCATCAGGAAATGATTAAATTCTGTTGCAGTATTTGTATAAAACTAAGTTGTAGTGGCAATATATAATTGTAGCTGTTGCAAGGATAAATTATTCCAATATACAAATACCGTTCTACCTAATGAATTGGACAAAATTTGGTTCCAACAAGATGACTGTCCATCCTATAGTACCAGAGAGGTGATGGAAGGCCTCAGACATATTTTTTTCCTCAAAATGATTTCTTAAGCCCCATTGCTGAGCCAGCGAGGTCACCAGACAACATCTTACGATTTTTATTTATTGGGAAACGCAAAAATGAAGTGTATGGATATTTTCCATCAGAAAATTGCGAATAATTATAAGAGAGAATACGAGATATTCTTGACACAATCAACGGAAATATCCACACACATGGAAAAACAAGATATCCAATGTTTCATTCATAAAACCTCTGGAAAAACGATTTGTTATTGTTTGCAATGTTATTGAAAATGCCTAATAGGTGGGAGAGAGGTCTTGAATGACAACAGTGTTGAGCGTTTGCCGTTTGTAATATTTTGTACCTAGACTCGCAAGTGGCGTTTCGGTAGGCAAGGAACGGGTGAAAAGGACATTATAATAAAATCGAGAATAACACAATGTTGTTATTTTACTTTGTTTGCTAAAACAGCTTTAGGTCCATAGATGCATATTTTTTAGGGGTTAATAGATTATAAAAGGGTACTTTACACACTTTTAGATTTAAATATTTTTAAAAATCATAAATTACTGATGGATGAAAGAAAGTAGGCAACAATAAAATAGTTGTTTAATATAATATTTATTTTGATTGCGAAGGTATACAATAATTATTAAATATTATTGACGTAAGCTTGAAGGTAGATAATGTTGAGTTAAAAGAAAAACTGCAATTTTGGAACTTCATTCATTCTAATTTTATTTGACGCCAGGACGCTTTAGACCGGATTAAATCACCTGATTTACTACGTTCCAGAGGGTCGTGTTTTCAAATAAATTGATAATTGATTCAATAAAAGTCCGAAACTGCTTTTAAAGTCGGATATTCCGCTAATTTAAGTATCTGCAAATACACATTTTACTAACTATGCACAATCATCAAAAACGTACACAGAGGGTTAACCAAATCAATCGAGCAATATTCAGGCATATACAGGTGATTCACTCACTTAGGTGCCGGTAAAATTATTATAGAATTAGGAAAAAAAATGTGTATATCGAAACAGTTTGGATTGTAATTGTGATTATAAATTTATATAATATAAATAAATACATATATTTTAATGTTATAATGTACATGCATAACACAATATCAACCTTTGCCATAAAATCTACTTAATGACTAAATCGTTTACAAAAATAAAAAACTGTTATGCAATCTAAAATGATACAATTCTTTTTATTGCAATGACCCACACACTAAACGGAGATCCTATGGCACACGACGAGCGCGGTGTGTCCGAAGATGTTGATTGACACGGTTCTTGAATAGCTATAGGTGGTAATTTGGGGGAAACAGATGTCCTGGGAGTGAGTTCCACAGCGATGCAGTGCGCCAGACAAAGGAGTCCTTGTAAAGCGATGTTCTAGGTGTTTCCAGTTGTACAACGAACGGGTGCGCTCTTGCTGTCTGTCGTGACTGCCTGACAAGCATTGCAGGGGGAGGGATGAGGCGGGTCAAATTCTGGGAACATCTGCCGAGAAAATATCTGTAAAGCAGGGATATCTCGGCCAGATGTCTGCGGTGTTCCAGATTATTCAGATCCCGGGTCAACTCCCGGTCACCGACGAGACGCACAGCTCTCTCCTGAATGGAATCCAGCAGCTTTAGGGTGTGCTTCGGTGCGGCACCCCAGATGTGTGAGCAATGTTCT
Source organism: Pissodes strobi (assembly GCA_016904865.1). Lineage (NCBI taxonomy): Eukaryota > Metazoa > Arthropoda > Insecta > Coleoptera > Curculionidae > Pissodes > Pissodes strobi. Next base: position 13,475 of record MU182162.1, read on the forward strand.
AAGCCCGGTCTTATTTGCGCTTGCTATGGCTATGGCAAGAGCAGCTGTTGCGGTGTATACAGTTTTTTGTTGCGAAATAGCGCACCAAGCTTCTGCGAGGCTGATTTTGCGATGTTAGCAATGTGGTCATACCAGGACAGATTGCTGTTGACCGAGACACCCAGTAGTCCGACTGAAGAGGAAGAAGGAATGGTCGATCCTGCCATAATGATGTCAGGGCTCGCCGTATTGGCTTTCGTGGCAAACGTGGCCGCTTAGTAAAAAGCATTGAACTGGACCAAATTTCTGTCGCCCTCAGTTCGAACCCTCTCCACATCTTGATTAATTGCTGTAATCTGCTTCTGTCTGTGGTGATACGTCTCAGTCGCTGGTAAAGGTTTTTCCGATCTAAATTGAGCGATAAGGGTACTGTCATCTGCAAAACTGTAAACAGGATTATTGGTTTCGGTCAGCAGGTCATTAATATAGGTGGAGAACAGAGTTGTTGAAAGTATTGCGCCCTGAGGCATGCCCGCGTTAATGCTGAATGTGTCTGAGATGTGTCCATCAACTGCAACGTGCAGAGATCGGTTCTTAAGGAAACTGGCAAACCAGCTGCAGAGAAAGGCTGGCAGTCCGAAGGACGGCAGTTTGTTGGAAAATCCGTCATGCTTAACTCTGTCGAATACCTTCAGGATATACAACGCAATCGTTCGAGATTCCCCGTACTTCTCAATTACCCTACTGCATACATGAGTGACATAGGCCATTATATCCCCTATCGATCTCTCCGTATTGGTTATCGCTAATTAATATGTTGGTCTCAAGGTACTTGAGTAGGTGCTGATTGACTACACGGTCCGTGACTTTGGAGATTATTGAAGCCATTTAATAGCTGATGGCAAAAACTGAAACGAAAACTTTTGCTTTTTTGTCCATTGAAACTATACATTATGTACCATGAGATTCTGAATTTTACCTATAAAGTGTTTCTCTTAATTATTTCTCTACTATATCAATAAATAAAAATAAATATTAATATTATGGCCGGATTTTCTTATTTCCTAATGTTTTATAGCTTATTCTTAATTGATAAGGAATTAAAGTGTTTTTAAATAAGGATGTTTGTTCGGTTTATTAAATTTTTAAGAATAACCTTGAAAATTTTCCAACTGTTAAGAATTTAATTTTACAGATTAGGGAAAAATAAATACTTACGTTTTTTCATCAGCAAATTCTCACCGTATTTTAAAAGACTCATCTTTGGAACCACAAAACACGAAAATAAGTCTTTTTACACTACGACAAGACAAGAATTCTTGGTCTTGGGGCCCCAAGAAGAAAAAGTAAGCAAAAACCTTGTGGTTTAAAAAGAAGATTAATAAATTGGGTCAAATCTTCATACATAATAATTGAATTTTGCGAATTGCCTACCAAGCAGTAATAAATAGCAGCTAGGAGTTAAAAATTAGGAGATATTTGAATCACAGTTTTTCAGGGTTCGTACACTACTTGCTCTAACACACACATAACAATAACATAACCATACTTACTCGTCAAAAGATAAATCCGTATTTAGATGGTCCACTTTTTATATGTTACACCTGCATCCACCACGATTGTTTATTATAAACCCCAATTTTGTACGAAAATCACAAAAGAAAACACCAATTTACCGCAAAATAGTCGCTAAAGCACTCGAGAGTCCACAAGTAACATTGTTCTGAGCAATGTTCTCTGTAGAATAGTGCAAATAATTCTTCTACTCGTGGGCTGTGTTAAAATATACAAAACTATATATAATTACTACAGTTTACAGAACAAATTCGGTAAACTTTTATATTGCATTAAACATTAATTTATTCAATATAAAGCATGGAGATTTATTTATTTTGTAAAAGTTAAAACTTTTATAGTTTTCAAGTGTGCTTTAAGTTTCACTTATTATGAAATGTAACTTATGAATGAATACAGTAATTTTGATTTACAACTTTTGAATGGCTTGAAAGTGTATAAATTAGCAGATTCTTATACTGAATTACGTATTCTGTACTTTCGAATAAACCACTGATAAATATAAATTTTGATTAATTATTTTATTAACCGTGTATGATGTATTATCGTGCTGTTTTACATGCCACCTATTCCCAGTACTCTTTGGAAGACAACTAAAATTGTAATTAGGGGCTAGTGGTAATATCGTACTATAATAACAAACCTGTGGCGAGGTGTGTAAAAATGGAATTTGGATTTTTTCCCTTTGCTTGATAACTTCTTTGAAGCTCTCTATATATTCCTTTACGTCATCCCAAGCTTCCTTTGGTGACTGAAAATATTTTAAGAAAATTTATATTTTTTATTTTTTTATGTAATATTTTTGCAATGCATTTTGCTGTTGGTGAAGTTAGAGTATAACTTATTAAACATTAATTTTAAAAAAGTTGTTTTACAATATTGTCAATGTTGTAAAATACAAACGATACATTGGGAAGGACTGGACTCGGTTACTTAAGAATGCATTTCTTTCGAAGGGATTTTATTATGATATAATACAGTGGTATTTTAGTTACTTATTGTTACAACTTATAGAACTAAATGAAACACTTTTGTATTCCATGCAAAATTTTAATCCAAAAAGGTCATCCTATAGAAGCATAACAACAGAGCGCTTTCGGCCTAGGCCATCATCAGTGTTACTTGTCATTTGGACCTGAAGAGCATATCAACGAAGAGAAACAAACAACACCAACAAACAACGGTCAAATCACAATTAATTGTGATTCCTGGAGCGGAGGGCCATGCGTGAAGAATTAACAGTACTTTAAAGTGACGTTAACCCCCCCAATCAGAAGCGCTTAATATAGCATAGTGCCGTAAAACTGTAAATGATCATATTATGCATCACACTAACCTAACAGACCAGTAACCAGTAATTAAACGATATGACATTATTGTCACCTTGTTAAAGTCAGTTCAAAACTGGACAAGACACGAGCTTTTTACCGTTTAAATTGAATTTACTAAACATTTTAATTTTTAGATTTTTCGTCCTTTTTTCCAGTTTTTTATATTTTTCAGCTTCGTTAGAGTCACTAAACTAGCACTTGTGCTGTTTACACCCTGGGGCCAGAGCCGAAGCGGCCCTATTTTTCCTAAGCATACAAATGTGGTGGAGTAAGAGACAAAATTCGTAAGATAACCATTAATCCTCCACAATAATATACAACATATCTACAATAATTGGATGTCATTAATAAAGATAGTGAAGATATGTTGCTACCATGAAGAACGTCAGAAGTTGCTTATTATTTTTTCTCTAACTAGCTTGAAAATGGTTAAAAACACACTAATAACAAATTTTAACATCAAATGAATGCATGGTAAAATACGACGTAAAATATTATAGTTGCAGTTGTGGAAAAAGCATAGTGTGCAACACGCCTGAAAATAAAATGTTCAGCACGTATTGCACAATAGACATTTACCTATAGGTTGTAGCTTAAAAAAAACGTAAAATTAAAAAATAATACAATAATTTATATACAAATGATATATTAAGGGTACACACCATCAACCATGACCAACTTAGAAACGTGAAACCGACAATTTAAAAAAAAGAAACCTAGTGCGTGATCTGATTTAGCAGTTATGCTTATACCCTCTATTTTGCTTAAGCTATTAACATAATGAGAAGAAAATTGAACAGAGATAATACATTAAAAGCTAACTTTTCATTCTGAAACGCACGTTAGGTCTTGCTTCAGGTGTTTTTTATAGTTCAACTTTGCAAGGATTAGTCTGTGATTATCAACAATTAGGTATATTAAAAAAAGTTGCGTTTACTTACGTAGGATAAGGAATCTTTGCTTATTAAATATTTCATATTTTAATGAGTGGGTCTAACAAAATAACTTTCAATGTGTTTGGTTTGCAATTTACTGAAAAGATATATTTTTGATCGCAATGTCCGATTTGCGGTATGTATTTTTTTTCATTTTTGGTATATTATTTAAACATTTTTGTTGAAAAGATTAAGTTTTTTTACTTTAAAATTTTAAAGGTCAGCTGTCTTCTTCGACAAAAATAAAAAAATCTCAGTCTATGGAGCAGGTTTTTATAATCATTTGCATGTTGTTAAAGTATTTTCTTTTGATTTTACTTGTAAATATTATGGTTCTAAAAAAATGTTTGCTTTCCGTCCATAGAAGTACACTACTATTATATGTGAAGATGAAGTCTTGCATAAATACGATTAAATTCGAATCTTTCATTTTGAAAAAATGGTCGCAGAAGATGTCAACGAAATTCAATGAACTCTACTAATTCCGAAGTCGTTCTATATATAGTGCGTTACAAAAACATCTTTCAAATTTTAAAACATATGTCCTAAACGGATTCGTTGTAAAATATAGTGTGTCGAAAATAAAAGAGTGCCTTCTTAAAAAATCTCGATATTTCTTAGGTTTAGAACATTGGATCTGGGTACGTTGAGTAACGTATTAGTAGGCATTTCTACGCATAATAATTTTGTTTTACTTCCCTCCATCAGTGGAGTGCGTAGGACCAACATCATGGATATTTTGATAGACAATCAATTTTTATCTTGAATACAATAATGTACTTTAGCAGTAGTTACTTCTTGTATTCTTTTTGTATAAATCATATGGGCGCTTGAACAATCTGCCGAAATAACTTCTAAACAGTGAAAGATAGAGGCAATGCGCGAGACATCCTTCTTGTCCGGGGTTTAAAAACTATCAAAGAAGTACTTTTACCAGTGGCGTATCATATTTTTGCTTTTCCAATACCTGTTCTGGGCAAAATTAAATGATATGGTTGATCCGTTTGGAAGGAGTACTAAAATGCAGATTAACCCCTCATGTGATGATAGTACGAGGCTCGGTACCGCACAGTACATTTTACGCATATTTGAACAAAAATACAATAGAACTACAGCAACTCTTAAGGCTACTTAAAATCTTAAGGCTAAAAAATGAACTGTATATTGTTGTTTTTGCGTGTGCTGAGAAAATGCTCTTTGACATACACCCCTGGCAGGGGAGTAGTGTGGGACTCATCACTGGCACACCCACTAAAACTCAGCAGTGTTACGGCCTGTGTTTTCTCCCCCAGCAGTCTCTACTGCAGGCCGGAGGGAGGACTTCCGGGATTGGCGCCTATTAAGTCCTGGTGTTCCTATTTTGATGCCTTGCTGTGATTACTAATATCACGCCTCGCTTTGTTCGTTGTGTCATCCTAGTTGGGGTGTAAGAAGCAGGGTATGATGTTACTCCACTCCTGTTTTGTGCTTCTTGCCACTGGTCGTCTCTTGTGCAGTGGCGGATTCAGGAGAGGGGCGGTGGGGTCGATCCCCCCCCCCTTTATTTTGAGATGTGAGGAAAGAAAAAAAAGCGGTTAGGTTTATTATTCTAATTTAATATTGCTGAAGAGAAACTTTTATTAAAAATTTTGTTAGGCGAATATCAGATTTGGAAAAAATACTGGCTGCAAGAGTTTGTTGACAAAAAAAATGTATCTGACGCATTAAAATATTGCGACGATAATATGTATTTCCAAACGTGAAACAATTTTTAATAATATTAGTTTGCTTGGCAATAGGTAATGCTACGCCAGAAAGAAGTTTTGGTAATTTTTTAGATGACGTGTCAGACCGATTTTGCCGTTTTTTCCTCTGAAACACATAACTTGAGTGATTTTACGTTGTTTTTAGACGTTTTTTAATTGCGGAAACCTAACAGTAATCAACTGTCTTGCGGCCCAATGGAGTGAATAGCGGTCCGCGGTAGGGTAAAAGTATATAAAAATAGAAAATATTGAATTCGCAAAGACGAATTTTGTTAAAAAAGTGTTACTTTTATAAATATTCCAGTGACTTAACGAGGTTAAGGAAAAGAGCTCCACTGCTCTCATTGCAGTTGATAAATTTTGTATCATTCTACTAGTATTTCTCTTCGCTCCCTCTGGGGGCGCAACTAAACAGAACTAACCCAAATTAATCAATATGAAAAAAAAAAAACAATTGATACTGGCATACATTTTAGTCTTGCACACCTGAAACTCTATTTTATTTTTTTGACAGGAAAGCATGAGTTTCCGCAAAGCAAAATGTACTGTACAGCACTTCTATAGGTCAGTTGCATGCTTAGGTAACATCAAAATTCAAAAACTAATCTGACAAGTCTTCTAAAAAACGACCGAAAGAAAGACTGATTAAGCCTTACTTACGGACTAACATCTCTCAATTAAGACTTTCTGCCTTAGCATTACTCAGTATCCATAAGGAAATTGAAATGGATGAAGAATAAATAATAGATAAATTTGCAAGTAGAAAAACAAACAATTAGATTTTGTTTCATAGGATTCTGTTCAGTTTATTACCTACTCATTTTTTTTTTTGCTTAAAAGTACTTATGTGTTTTCGTTTTATTAAAGTTTTTGTTATTTTATGTTACGGTTTAATTATTTCTATAGGTACATACCTACATAATGATAGCATTCTGAGAATTAATTTTATTTTTTATATTTAAATCCGTTTTTTTTGTTCAATAAAAGTGCTTATAACGATTAAAGTATGTTTTGCAGTACCTATATGTTGCAGATTATTAAGGCGTTTGATTTCAAGCTTATTTCAATTGTTTTTTAATGCTACCTAATACCCATACGTATAGGGTATAGGTGTATATGAAAAAAAAAACAACCGCCCCCCCCCTTTTTCATGTCCTGGATCCGCCTCTGCTTTTGTGCGATCACACAATTAGACTACTAGGTCTTTTTGTTTAGCCCATCTGCGTCTTCCTGAGCCTTCTGTATTATTATCTATCGGCTTGGTTCTCTGCTCTTTGGAAAACGCGCCTAGCCTGTTCGACTTATAAAGTTCTCTAATGGTTGCCACTGTAGGTCAGCTTGGAGGTCGGCATTTCTGACGAACCAAGGTGCGCCAGCTGCCCTCCTGACTAGCTTGTACTCCGTTCCTGATAGCAATTTTATGCTCGTTTTCGTTGCGTATTCTCAGGCCGTTCAAGCATGTATCGGTTGAGGCCTAGCTATCGTTTTTATCATGGTAAGCTTAGTCTTTACTGACATTTGGCTATGTCTCCCGATCATGGGATTTAGCATAGCCATTGCCCGCTTGATTTTGTCTTTTGCCGCTTGGATGTGCCTTTTCCATGTCAAGCCACGTTTCAGGTGCACTTCAAGGTACTTGACTTCGTCGTTCCAAGGTACATCGATGTTGGTGTATCCGAATGTGCGGTTCGGCAGCCTTTCTCCTCCTCTGGAGGATTATGGCCTGCGTTTTGCGCTCGTTAACCTTGATCTTCTAGTTTATCATCCATGTTGTGAGTTCATCTGTTGCCTCCTGTAGCACAGCGCTTATCCTCCTTGTATCGTTGTGTCGTCAGCATACAATAGAATTTGCGCGTTGTCAAATTATGGTATATCATGTGTGAATATTGAGTACAGGGACGGTCCAAGGGCTGAGCCCTGCGATACTTCTGCCTCAAGCGTCCTGGGCTTGGATGTTTAATTCTAACATCAATTCTTCTGTCTGTTAGGTAGCTCCTTATGATCTTTATGATCTGGTCAGAGTGGCCCTCTACTATCATCTTACAGTACAGCCCCTGATGCCATACACTGTCAAAGGTTCTTTCTACATCTAGGAAGATTGCCCCTGTCGTTTGGCCGTTGTTAAAGCCTTTTACTATATACTAATCTACCACCTTTAGCAGTAGTAACTCCGATGGATGTCCCTTCCTGAATCGGTATTGGAAACAGGGGATCGGGTCGAGTTCGTTGGATTCGCCGTTGAGTCTACTTAGGATCACTCTCTCAGCCATCTTGCTCACAGCCGAGAAGAGACTGATGGGTCTGTAATTTTCTGGATAGATCTTATCCTTACCTGGTTTAGGTATTACAATCACCTCAGCCTCCTTCCACCTGCCAGGAAAGTGGCCACGTCTCATCGTCGCATTGATGATGTTAGCAGTGGCCGTGATTCATTTTTTGGGAAGCTTCTTGAGCAACAGGTTGCAGATGTCAGCACCTACCTGGTGCTTTTCTGATTTTCAGCCTCTTTATGGTGTTTGCAACCTCACCTGGAGAGGTTGGTACATCACATCTAGGCTGAATGTGTCTTTACTCGAGGCGTCTGATTCTTTCTTGGGCGTGTGCGTGTCGTTCTTCATCCTCGTCAGGATGTTCATTTAATCTCCCTTGGTTTTGCATGGTTTCAGCGAATAATTCCACCTTATCCACGTCCGCGTACACTAAGTCTCCTGTCCCGTTTTAATGCTGATTGATCTGCGAAATTCAGCTCTCTAAGTCTCCTTAGCCAAGATTCGTCTCTATGCGCATTGAGTCGTGTTTAGGATGTTGCTGTGTTGATTTAGTGTCACTCTGTCATTTTCTCTGCCAGTTATTGCATATTATACTTACTTAATCTATATTTTTACCTACACACGCTAAAGGCTGGCCATGTAGCCTTTTTATGTTTGTATTGTATTGTATTATATGTAAAGGGGTCGCTCGGCTTTTCAGCCCTTTTTACTTAGACCTAAAAGGTCTTTTGTGACTACCCTGCTTTAGATTTTCCCAGAAATGCCTGCATTTTTCGCGAAGTTCAGGATATTTCTAGGGGCTAGTTTTGTAATATCCTTGGCATTACATACTACTCCTTCCAGATATTTTAGCCTTTGGCGGGTCAGTTCTCTACATTCGCAAAGAATGTGTTCCGCAGTTTCGTTGGCTGAGTTGCAAAATCTACAACGTGGATCCTCAGTCTTTTCCATGTTGTGGAGATGGTATCTCCATGGTCCATGACCTATTAGGAAGCTCGTGACCAGTCTTAGATCGTTTTTATGGAGCTCTAGTAGCTTCTTAGTGTATTCAGGCGAGCGCGATATGAATCTTTTCGCCTGTCGTTGTCTGAAGTGTTTCTCCAGTAGGCCTCTTCCTGCCTTTTTTCCCACTTATTGAGGTCCTCTCCGAGGTGTATTCTGGTGGTGCCACAGAATGGTGTGCTCCTTCTCTGGCCAATTGGTCGGCAATTTCATTGCCTTCCACTCCTTCGTGCCCTGGCACCCACAACATAGTGACTCTGTTATGTTTAGCCAGTTGGTTAAGAGCATTCCGGCATTCCCAGGCAAGCTTTGAGTCAAATTCGCACGAGGCTAGTGCCTTTAAAGCCGCCTGGCTGTCGGATAGTATATTTTTGGTTGCGCCTCTCGGTTTTCTTTTGATGCATTCAGAGGCGCACAGTTCAATGGCATGGATATCTGCTTGGAATATGGATGGGGCTTTACCTAGTGATTTTGACATCCTGAATCTAGGGCCATAAACCCCGGCGCCGACCCCTTGTTCCATTTTAGATCCATCTGTGTACCAGACCAATGTACCTCGTTCGGGCTGTAGTGCTCTCATTGTTGGGCGATCTTTTATGATCACCTTAAAGGAGCGTTGGAAATCCCTTGTCTTTGGCATATGGTCTGTTGGTTTGGCCAGCGATTCGACTCTGATTGCGTCAAGAATCTTTAGATGTCAGATCACCTGACTTAGTTGATTGGGTCTGGATTACTCTGGACGCACTTAATAAGGCCTCCCTCCTCACGCTTAAATGCAGGGGAAGAAGGTTCAGCATCGTCTCCCGTGCTATCGTGGGGCAGGTTTTTATTGCCCCTGTGATACCCAGACAGGCAAGTCTTTGCACTTTTTGTAGCTTGCCTTGCGTAGTCTTTTCCTCTGTTTTGGTCCACCAGACCAGTGAGGCGTATGTGACTATTGGTTTTACAACCGTAATGTATGATCAATAGATCATCTTGGGTTTTAAACCCCATGTTTTGCCAAAAAGTTTGCGGCATGCCCAAAGTGCCGCTGTTACCTTTTTGGTAGTCCTTTCTGTATGTTCATTCCAGTTAAGCCTGCGGTCGAGGACTATCCCCAGGTACTTAACACTGTCTGAGAGTTCAACCGTCACACCGTCTAGGCTAGGGGCTGTAAGGTCCACCTTTCTCCTTTTTGTGAACGGTACTATGATGGTTTTACTGGGATTGACATTTAGTCCTTCCCTTATACACCAGTTTTTAACACGATGTAGAGCATTTTGCATTTTGGCCGATACTGTGCCATCATACTTGCCCTTAATTGTGATGACTAGGTCGTCAGCATACCCTTGGACGTCATACCCTTCGGTTGTTAGTTTTACCAGGAGTCCATCTACTACCAAGGACCACAGCAAGGGCGATAAAACTCCGCCTTGCGGACACCCTTTTGCTGCTTTTACCGTTACAATAGCGTCTCCTAAGGTTGAGGTAATTTTACGACTACAAAGCATGGCTTTTATCTATTTCCTTGTAGTTTCGTCTATACCTTTGTCTTCTGCAGCTCTTTGTATGGATTCATATGAGGTGTTGTCAAATGCACCCTCTATGTCTAACAATGCATAGCCACTTCTTTCGCCACAAATGTCTTTTACTAGGCATTGGAGCGCATTTATCGTGGATTTTGCCGGTTGGTAGGCAAACTGTTTTGGATGTAGTGGGGTTCTGGAGATAAACTCGCCCCTGATGTATTCATCTATGATTTTTTCCATACTTTTAAGTAGGAAGGAGGTCAGACTGATGGGGCGATAGGCCTTTGGTTCGTCCGGTGGACGATTCCCAGCCTTTGGGATAAACGCAATCCTGACTTTCCTCCAATTTTTCGGAATGTAGCTGTGGATATAGCTAGCTTTGAAGATTGTTTTCAGGTACGGTAGGAGTTCCTCACTGCCTTGTTGGAGCAGGCTTCTTCCCCGTCTGTTGGGTGGTTCAACGTCCCATAAGGGGGGTTCCTATATCTGATTTGCTTCCGTGACAGCAGAACCAGGAAAGTGGGTCTTTAAAAGGATCCTAAACTCTCCTGTTGTGTCTCGGCGTAGCTGTTGTCCGTCTGTCTTTTGATTAGACCGATTCCATTTGAGTGATCTTTTGCTAAGGCTTTTTGGAGTCGCACTGTTAGGGCCAGTTCATTGATCCATTCACAGAACGTTCTCCATATCTTCCTCTTAGGTTTCCTCAATTTTTTGTTATATTCAGCTAGGGCTCTGTGATAGTTGTCCCAGTTGCCCGACATCTTTGCTGAGTTAAAGGTCTTTCTTCATTTTGCCTTTAGTTTGTCGAGTTGCCTATTCCACCAGGGGACATCCCTGTATGATTTTGTTTTCTTAATAGGGCAACTTTTTTCATATGAGGTGATTATTATATCCTCTAAATGTTGTGAGGCCGCATCGAGCTCCTCTATTGTTTCTATGGATGGAGGTACTCCTTCAACTTCTGACCTTAGGTAATCCTTATACACGGTGTCCCATATAAGAATGCACAGTACAGGGATCTCGCAAACCAAAAGAGGTACAAAGATGATTAAATTAGAGAAAAGGTGTGCCTTGCTGAACCCTGCAACGTCATGCTTCGAAATGTAAAAAAATCCGATTACTTCCGAAGATATTTGAGAATACCCGAATTTTCTCGATTTCGTTTTTATTTTTTTCTGACTTTATTTGAAAAGATATGACAATACAAATTTCACTTTCCCATTGCCACTTTTCCTGCTCTTCAAGTTGGTGTTATTACATTTTCAATCTGACGTTTCGTTTCTTAGCAACCATCATCAACTTTGTTTTTTTAAATAGTCGAAAAAATTTATTTTATTCCTAAAAAACTCTAATTTCAATCCTAAATTCATTAACATATCGCTATTTACAATTATCCGACGTTTCGGATAAAAAAAACATCATCAATGATATTCGATGATGATAACGAAGAAACGAAACGTCGAAACAAAAATCTAATTACGTCATCATGTAGAGGAGGCAAAATGGCATAAGAATGTGAATTTTATTTTGATCAATTTTCTTTATTAAAGCCTTAAAAAAATTAATAATTGCAATCTACGAATTCTTGAAATTTAAAATATTGTTAACTTTTTCAGATTTTAATGAAGAGGATAGATCACAATAAAATTCACGTACCTATGCCAATTTTTGTCCTCTACCTAATTAGATTTTTGATCCCAGTTTCGTTCCTTCGTAATCGTCATTAAATAACATTGATGATGGTTTTTTCATCCGAAACGTCGGACAAATGTAAGGAGCGATATGTCGTTGGATTAAAATTAGTGTTTTTTAGGAATAAAACTAATTTTTTCGAGTATTTGAAAAAAAAAAGTTGATGATGGTTGCAAAGAAACGAAACGTCAGATTGAAAATCTAATAACATCAACTTGAAGAGCAGGAAAAGTAGCAATGGGAATGTGAACTTTGTATTGTTATGTCTTTTGAAATAAAGTCAGAAATAAATAAAAACGAAATCGGGAAAATTCCGTTTTCCCAAATATCTTCGGAAGTAATCGGATTTTTTTAGATTCCAAAGCATGACGTTGTAAGATTCAGCAAGGCACGCCTTTTCTCTCAGTTAATCATCTTTGCATCTCTTCTGGTTTCCGAGATCCCTGTAGTGTGCATTCTTATATGGGACACCGTGTAGAGGACCCAGTAAGTTAGTTTGGGTACACGACGTTGACCTCTGCCTCCACGTCGAACCGTATGTGCATATGGTCCGACATGGAATTTTCGTCCGATACCCGCCAGTTAATAATTTGGTTAGTTATGAAAGGAGTAGCTAGGGTTTTATGTTTAGTATGCTTTTATGTTTAGTTTTGATACCTCAGCTTTATGGAAATTATGGCTATTTTTTTTAGTAAATCAAACATAATTTGTCTAACTGTAGATAAGAATGAATATATTTATGGGAATAATGAAATCTTAGGTTTTATTTTATTGCAGCTAATCGTATCTCAGCTGCTGATATGTTCGTATATTTCAATTAGTTCATCAACACACGACACTCTATCATATATATAATAGTATATTTTATTAAAGCTTTATTAACGACAAGGAAAGAGCATTTTATTTTGAAATCGAACGAATAAAATATTTGGTAATTATAAAACGTAATATCCTTATTTGCAGATGTTATGCGCACGCCCGTAAGACTAGAGATCCCACATGGCATCCTGACCAACTTCCAACTTTGAGAGCCTACTCGCAACTTCTTTTTCGATTGGTCATTGTGATTAAAAAGAAAGCTACGAACAGAGTGCACATTTTGCTAAGTGAGCGCACGTCCTGGCATTTGCCCACATGTCAAATCAACCCTGGAAAAAGCTTTCATTCCACTTTAAGGAGATTTATGGTCGACCTGTTCGGCGCTGAGGTACCTACCCATAAACCGCATGGGCTATTATCGGTAAGTTGAGTACTAAGACACTAATTCTTGGACGTAATAGTGAACATCTGCTAAGAACAGAATTTCATAATTTAAAGCTGTGATATGTCCCTGAACATACTGACAAAATGAATACAAACAATCCATAACTAACTACACAAAGTATAAAAGATATTGTTAACCTAACTACTAAAATCAAGTACTTAATTGCAAGAAAAAAAATCGACACAATTTTATAAACTAGCTAATATGCTAATAGGATTATTACAAGACTAGCTAACTAGTAGTTTAAAGAATTTCTAGTAAACGTTCTTCGTTGAAAATATTAGTTTTTCAAAAAACTATTCACATTGCCTCGTTACTACTCCAGTTACACTCGGATTACACATAATGTGTTTTTTCTGGAAACCATTAATATGTCATTGCAGTCCAAGAGGAAGGGGTCTTTTTGACCATATTATGTGATAGAGTTTAATTCCAACAAACATAGTACGATCTCACATAGGATGCTGTTGCGGAAAGATGTACTTAAAATTATTTGATAGGCGTTGAATTTTTTCTAATAAATTATATATGTCAAATAGTTAAAAAAAAATAGTCCGGTGCGTTATAGAGACAAAGTTGTACGTCAGCTAGTCATGAGGACTAGTATCAGAATTGAAAAAAAAATTGAAAGCGAGTATAATTTTGTACATGACTCAAATATATAAATAATAGTCAGCTATGCGTATCGTGTGACAAAGACCATCATCTGGATCGATAAAGCATAATTATGCCCATACATCTAAACGGCAGCGGCGCATGGTGTTTTTAGTGGTCCGACTGACGTCCTTTACCTCAACATGCACACTCGGTTGATTAGAATTTAACAATTTTATAATTTTAATTTATTAAGATTATTGGACTTAAGAAAGGTTACCATTTATGCATAAAATTCAATTTTTTTTATTAATTAAGTTTTCATATATGCGAAATAAAATAACTAAAATGAATTAATTACATTTTCGTCATTTGCTTCATCTATTTCCATGTGATCTTGGATATCTTCCTCCTCTGTTTCATTGTCATCTGTAAAATAACAGAGCCTTTATCAATACTTGCGTGGCAAATGATATCCCTCAAACCATTTGAAAAACTTATTGTCATCTTTTTCTACCCATCCATGCTCAGAAGGCAACAAGATGGATGGTGTTGGAAGATGTGCATGACTCCAAAAATGGGTGATGTATGCGGTACGGAGAAAATGTTAATGCAGATCAGACTTACAAGGCGGTAACGTAATTTACCTCTAAGTGTAGTATATCATCATCATCACGAAACCATTTGATTCTTGAAAGTTGCGGTAAAAGCAACATTGATGTCATTGATTTGTTGTAAATGCATACAGTTTGCAACATTTCTAAATCGTTTTGAATGAAGTTCATATTTCGCAGCATGTTGACCAAAATATCTGTGTCTGAGCCTCTTATTGAGCATCAAAATCTAACTTGCAAACATGAAACACAATTTTTGTGTCGGCTTCTTCGTGACCAGACCATGATAAGTGTGGCTCTGCTGTTCTTAGTACTTTGCCTTGGTGTACTTCATATTTATAACAGTGTATTTACGTAAATTATTTTATTCCCAATGAATGCCTCCATATAATCATTTTTCCAATCTTGGTTGAACAACTATTCCGCACAAGGGGTTTTAATAAACAGCAAATTTATCGCCAAAATATCATATAATACCGCTAAAAGATCGGCTATCTGCTGTAACGCTTTTACTTTGACTCTAATTTTTAGGCGGAAACTGAAAATGAGGAGTTAAACTCCAAAATTAATATAAATAAATTAAAAAAAAAATTGTGCGTGTGATAGAAGTGAAACTTCTTCCTTAACAGCTATAGATTCCATTAAATTATTATAATTATTAGTGAGTCGTCTCCCCTTCCGGTCGTCCCCACTAGCACATACGTAGATGCTATATAGGCAACGCAACGCATCCATTTCCCCTCCTGCCGGCCGTCTCCCAATCAAGCGTGTGCGTGTTCCCCTCTTGTCACCCCTGACGCACTCTTCGAACTCCCCTCACTACGAATGCGTAGGCCAGAACGAACGAGCTGTTTACGAAGCGTATAAATTAGGCCCTAAGCTCAATATGTCGGACAATAGGGGTCGGTTATGTAAATCAGGCGCCACACACTTAGATGACTTAAGTCAGAAAGTTCCCAAGTTGGAAAGTGGAGGTTCTGGCAATTAGTGCAATCTAAAATTCCAATTAAGTAGAGTTTAGGTGCTAACTGACAACTAAACCAAAAAATAAGGCAAGATATAGCCCAAAACTTCAAAGTACAGGCTCAACAGTAGGCACGCTATGCGGGAAAGTGTGCGGGAAAGTAAAATTCTCTAAAATCACCAGAGACAAGAACATGTTCATATACCTTTAGAAATTTTACACTTTTGGACTTTTTATGCAATATAAGAAACCGTTTTAAGTTATAATTATACTCTTTTCCCTAAAACTTTCCGTAATTCGCGATATTGCAACTTAAACCAAAAACCATATATTTTGAAATCCTCGGTATAGTAGTAAAAAATTATGTCAAGCAACAATACTTATAATTGTCAGATTGACAGATTTTAAACAAATCTAGGTGTAAAACGAAGTATCCCAAAAAACAGGCTCTTTTCTCTCAAAGCTTCCGTAATTCGCGATATTACAACTTAAACGAACAACCATATCTTTTTAAGTCATGTCAGGTCAACAATAATATTCATGTAAAGCAACAGTAGGTATAATTGACAGACACTTTTTCTTTTATTTAAATATTGGTCATTATTATTCTGTGCGTGTTTGGACTGCGCTCGTAGAAAAAATATTGTTCCTAACACTTGCGCAAAGTGACTTTTCCGCACTCGACTGATTGACCGAACTCCGCTTCGCGTCGTTCGGTCAACATCAGTCGCGTGCGGAAAAGTATCACTTTGCGCACTTGTTAGGAAAATAACTATTTTTCAATGCATCAATTTGTTAAAAAATGCTTTTCTGGCAATAACTCATGAACGCGTAAAGTTATCGATATGCGGTTTTGAGATTTTTTCCTGCAAATTTGATCTACTTTCTGTTTCTGTTGAAAAAATTATATCATTATATTTGAAATTTCCGAGAAAAATTAAAACTATAAACTTTTGAATTGGCTAGCAGCAAAAACTTATTTGTCATGAGTATATTTTGTTCTTAATAAACAAGGTTTCCTCTCAAACGAGACCTAGTTTGCTCAAATATATTGGGTCAAACTAAAGTTATAAGCATTTCAATCAGTCAGACTTCTCCCTTCCCCCTCGCCCTTATTTGGTGCCCTACAATCAAAAGTGATGAACCAAAAGCTGCAGAATTTCACGAGGATTACAGTGGTGGTATTCTTTTATCAACTTATACCTAATAAAACATTTTTGAGTAAAATGCATTTTTCTACCCGACCATAGCTATTACGCCCCCTAGCGGTAGAGGCATGAACTTGAAAATTATTTCCAGTGTTTTCTTTTAGTCACTTTAGTTACATCATTTTTACCGCAAGTCTATACGCTTAGTGGTTTCTGAGATACAGCCGCTTACCTCGCTTATTTGTCCACCCTGTACATTAAGGAGAAGGTAGTAAATGGCGATATCTAACCTGAATATAATAAAATCGCTGATTTTTCGGCGTAAGTGTCGAATTCCTAAACAAGCGTTCATAATGTAATACAAATTTTAGAATAGCTTAGAAAATTGAGAAAATTATTGAGTTCGCAACAATATTCAGTCATTGCTGGACAAATGAAGGAATGGAAATGTCAGGTGGTTAGAAATGGAACACGGGATCGTTATAGCGCTAAAATACTTTTGAACCTGCTAGGCTACGAATTATTCCGCTAAATGAAGCAGGAAATCCGCTAAATTGGCAATGCTGGTAGGAATTTAGGGAACAAAGACGCAGTGGAAGCAACTGCTGTTGGATCGGGATCCTAGGAAAAGAGTCTGCTATGCGTTGCTTAGTTTATGTCTTGTTGTTCTCAACACCATTATATAGCTATATAATTGGAAAATTCTAATCAGCTGAGTACATGTTGGGATAAAGGTCATCAATGGAGCACTAACTACCGTTTGCTGTTTGGATGCTTCAGCTGACGATCTTTGTTGCACGATACGCATAGCTGATTATTTTTTTACATATTTCTACATGAGTTACAAGGCATATAGAAATATTCCACTCGCTTGCAAATATATATTTTTTCAATTCTGATACTAGTTCTTAGGCCAGCTGACGTATAACGTTACCTCCATGACGCATTGTTTTTAAAAACTGTGACATATCTTATAATTTAAGAGAAAAAAAATTCAACGGCTATTAAATAATTTTAAATACCATTTTTTTTCAACATGTTTCATACCTTCCCGCAGCAGCATCTAGGGCGGGTGCTCCAGCTGACTATCAATTCAGTGGTTCTTTATATGGCATCATACTATGTGTGTTGAAATCAATCTCTATAAAAAATGTTTTTAATGATTAGATACAGATTTTAAAATTTGCTGGGGTTGTACCACTTTAGGCGCCCCTCAAAATAGAGAATATCACTTCAAACGTCACGAGCTTTTGTCTTAAACAAAAATAGTTTGAGATATTGTATTGATTTTAATCCATGCTAGATATGCACATATTGGATATATGGCAATACAGTTTATGATATCAGCTTTTTGGTTTCAGGTTGAACACGATCCAAGACAGGGCATGGATGGTGTGTGTTTAACATTGCTGGTTTCATTTAGAGCGCCGTTGGAGGAAGTACCAATAATAGGAAAGTGTGTTTGGCATGAGGTGTCAAAAGAATTAGGAGAAAAGCTGTTGCATAGGGTGTTGCCTCGAAACGCCACATTCCAGTTTCACGTTGTTAAATGAACTGATGCATTTGTTATACTGGCTGTATATTTGTTGACATTATAAATTTTATTTTATTTATTACGACATTAGAATAATGTATTCTTGTAGTCTGTTATTTAGGAGGTTCGTTGTCCATTTTAGTACCTCGTATTTATTATAAAGTGCATTTTTTTTGCAATAAACATAATTCAATATTTTGCATTCTTAAGGATAACCCCGTAACCAACAGTAAGTAATAATAATGTTCGTGTCTCCAGTTAGATATTCTAGCTGTTTCTGTTATAGAAATCTAGAGCTAGAAATTTTATTATGGGTAATCTTGTGAACAATATTATTTCAAATCAATTTGCAAAATATTAGAATTTTATCTATTACTACTGCGCTGAATCTAAGTACAGGAGAGTGGCAATTTATTTTTGTACCCACATTTTGTAATGTTTTCGTTGTGTAGGTAAGTAGATAATTTATTTGCTTTTTTGAAAACTTTAAAGCAAAAATTTTGGATATTGTAATTTGTGACGGCTTACTTGCTGAATACTTTTGTTTTCATTATTTATTTTGCGAAGCTTTTTAATCTAGGTAATTAATGCACTATACAAGGTGTTCCCAAACTACATACCGATATTTAAAGAAGTCGCTTTTTAAACGATGTACCAAAAAAAATTTATTAAAATAATTTCTAAAACTTTTCCTTTTAGAAACGAAAATATATGTTTCAAGACTCTAGAAAGCGCTTAATAGTATTTTCATAAAACTTGGCCTTTCCTTAAATAACTTCTCATAATATATCACAAACGCTACAATTAAAGTTGTGTGTTGTATTATAGGATACATCATAAGGAAGATAGAAATTGTTCGTATAAATTTTCCCGATAAATTCGATGTTCTAAATTTTATTTACGGCCATTTATATCGGACCTAGTCATTTTTGCAGATAATATATCTAATTAATTATTTTAATTGAATTCTTTCTGAATGCGTTTTTAATAAATATGTCGAAAATGGCTCATCATACTTGTTCTAGCTACACCTATATATCTAAGTAGTTATAAGTTTAATTAGCTTATAATTTAGTTATGTTTTCTTATTTAACTCATCTTCATATTTTCCATGCTCAAACAACATATTATTGTTTAAATATATCGGGTTGCATATATTCGCGATAATAGTAAGTTGTTGGGCGTATTTTACTTGATATCCCAAAATACGCACGCACGCACGGAACGTCGCGCGTCGCTCAAGGCAGTACGAAAAAGGGTACAATAGTACGACAGCCAGCTCGACTCAATATGGAAAAAAACTGAAACCGCTTCTTCCGGGAAAACCCGCACGTATTTTTCTACGGTCTACACGGTGTGTGTTGTAATCGCCGGTACTGTGATACGTAACTGAAGTGACCTATGGTAAGTTAGTTCCAACAACACGTACGATCTTTTCAGGGTTTTCCAATTCATTCTAAACTCACGCATATCATTTGAATTGTTACGTTCGGTAGCATTCATTTCAATTGTTACGTGATGATGGTCCTTATCTAGCCAAAGTGAATGGCTAAGAAGAGCTTTTGGGAGTCATCCTCGAGAAGAACAATCGGCGGGATTGTCTGCTGATCCTATATGAAACCAACGAGACGACACAATTCGATCATGGATATAACTGACTCGATTAGACGCGAAAGTTTTCCACAAATTTGGAGAATTTCGTAACCATGCAAGGACAACACTAGAATCATTCCAAGCAAATATAGGACATGAAGAAAGATTGGAATATGTAGTTGAACCGACATACATGAGATTTGACAGCAGAACAGTACCGCAAAGTTCCAAATGAGGTAAAGAAATACATTTAAGCGGAGCTACCTTCGACTTAGCACAAACAAAGGAAACCTTTATTTCACCAGTGGACGTTTCACAGCGCAAATATATAACAGCGGCGCATCCACGCTCAGAACTATCGTAGAAGCCGTGCAGTTCAAACGTGCATGCGTCTTTTGGGATTAGGTGTATGCAACGAGGAACATGGAGGTTACTTAACAGAGAAAGTTCTGGGTTGTATTGAGACCATTATTCAACACATCTTCTGGAGGTTCTTGATCCCAGTCAAGACCCAGACTCCATAAGTGTTGGGTAAGAAATTTTGCAAAATCGTGAGTGGAAAAAGAAACCCGAGAGGATCAAAAATACGTGCCAATTCTGAAAGAATAGATCGCTTGGTGCAACAATTATTCTTGATCGCGACAGAGTAGGAAAATACATCTAGATTAGGTATCCATCGAAGACCCAGAACTTTAATAGCTGATATTTCATGATTATCGAAATTCCTGTGGTTGCTGTTGCTGATGAGATTCAGGAATCGTATTTGGCTCTCTACGATTACTAGCCCATTTTCGAAGTTCGAATCCTCCTTTCTTTAGCTCGTCTTTGAGGGTTTTAGCCTCAGATAAAGAAGAGCAACCACTAACCACATCGTCCACAAAGATATCCGATTTTAGGACAGACGCTGCCCTAGGAAAGGTTTCCTGTCCGTCCTGGGCTAACTAAACTATGGTGCGCAACGCAAGGTATGACGAACAACTCAAGCCGTATGTTACAGTGCGAAGAGTGTAATCTTGAATAGGGCTATTTTTAGAAAATCGCCATAGAATCCGCTGATAGTCTTGATGATAAGGCTGGACCATAATTTGCCTATACATCTGACGGATATCAGCGGTGAAGACGACATAATGAAGTCGGAATTTTAACAAAATTGAAAATAGGTCTTTTTGCAAATTAGGGCCAGTGAGAAGATAGTCATCAAATACCACACGGAGTTTAGGGTTAATACTATTCGAGTTGAAAACACCATGATGAGGAATGTAATATACCTTCGATGGATTATGTAGCAGAGTAGAAAGGCACATACGACCGGAGTCCAAATACTCCTGCATAAAAGCACAATATGCTTTATATAGAATAGGATCTTGGTGTAACCTGCGCTCCAGGGAATAGAGTCGGCGAAGCGCCGTATTTCGAGAGTCATTTGGCAAAGGTTCAGAGTCTTTGAAAGCTACGATGTAGCGGCCGCGGGCCGGTGTCACTTCGAGAATAAGTTTTAACGTACGATTGTTCGCACAATGCATCCTCAGGAGCAGTCTGAGTGGCATTCGAAACCTCCTCTAATCAAAAGTTTTTCAAAGTAACATCGAGAGAATATTCTGGAGATGTGAATAACGAATTGACCTGAGTAGGTGCAACTGAGGGCACAATGACTTTTCCACAAAGAACGTACCCAAAGATAGTGTTGATATAGGAGGCTTCAGAACTATCATTACCACTTGGAATAAAACCCGGTCTAAGAAGCTGAGGAAAAACATCTGCACCTAACAACAGATGAATTGGACCTGGTTCGTTAAACTTTGAATCCGCAAGCTTGAGGTATTTCACATGTTTCCATCTATCAACAGGTATAAATGTACTTGGCATTTCTGAACAAATTTTGGCAAAGCAATAGCATGGCCGAATGACACACGAAACGCGACATGAAGACGCAGAAGGAGTTTGTCCAATTTCGAAAATTGATAAGGAAATTTTAGGGCCTGGCAATCGCAAGCGACGATAACACTGCTGAGTGATCATGCTTGTTTGACTACCATTATCCATCAAGGCACGAACAGTTTGGAAATTTCGCATGGAATCACGAATTTCTAACTGGGCTGTTAAAAGTAGAACAGTAGAATTGGAAGGAATAAAGTGAGACAGCGAATTAAGTTTAGAATTTCCATGCAACTGAACGGTCTTTACATTGATAGGTGCTTGAGGTGAACTAATAGAATTAATTTGAGTTTGGTGTTTCCCCACTGTGAAGAAGCGAATGATGTCTGGCGTGACAATTTCGACAAGTGAATGTCGAGCTACATGAAGAGATTTGATGGGCTGTATGAAGACAATTGACACACCACTTCTTATCCATCACAATTTTAAATCTATCTTGAGCAGACTTATCTAGGAAGGAGGACATCTATAGATTCTATGATCAGCTTTGCAGTAAGCACATACTATTTTTTGAGTGACATCTCGATCGGTGTTAGTAATAAATGAGTGTCTTGCCGAGAATTGAAGAGCTTTGGCGGTTGACGTGGAAATTTAGGACTAGGTTTGGAAAATGGGATAGAAAGAGCGGCTGATTCGAGTGCAACACATTGTTTTTGTAAGAACTCCTTTAGTTTCAAATAAGTTATAATTTCTGTTGAAGCTTCTTGCAATGCGAAACGTTTGATAGTAGCAGAATCAAGTTTTTGTTTTAAAGTATGAAATAATACAAAACTCCATTCATCAACAGGTAAATTAAGTTTTTTTAGTGCTGCTAAGTTTTCTGCAATTATTGGAATTGTTCCACGTCAGAAAGGCTGGCATTTTTATCTACAAAGGAAGAAAATAAATCGAAAAAAGTGGGCCAATCCTTGTAAACACCATTGAATGTTGGTAAAGTTATTTTAGGAAACTTGCCATTTGGATTTGGAGTGACTGAAGGTTGAACCTTAACTGTCAAGTCGGAAGAATTATTGATAATTTGGAAGAATTATTGATAATTTTTTTTTAACTGGAACAAGGAATAGTTTTTATGGATACATTCATTAGAAACAGTTTTCAGATGGAGCAAATATCAGTTGTGATTGAAGAAATATGTTTTTTCTTAGATTCGGCTAAATAACAATATTCTTAAATACCAGCAAATAATTTTGGGGCACACTGCATATACCAGGTGTGATTCGACGTCAACACGGGTGCACCGATAGGGATGCATCCCTATCGCTGATGGCATCGATTGATTCATCAGATTAAGAAAAAAATCGATTTCTTTCTTTTGAAGAAATATTATTGTTAATAGTTTAAACTCAAAATGAAATTGATTAAACTTCAGAATGTTTTATACAATGTAGAATTACCAAAAAAAAAAATACAAAAACAAATATATTAAACAAATATTTTTTTACTTTACATCAGTCTAATAGTTTTTAGGAGTTACTTTTTCTACAGGCATTCTATGATGCCACGTAATTGATCAAATTTAGCATGAAACGTGCTACATTTTTTTAAATCACGCAAGAGAATGAGAGCGATAGAACTGAAATAATATCGGAACTAGATGCATGTTGTAGTTTACTGTGTGTGCTGAGATGATTGCAGGTGAGTATTATGTATTTTCGTACAGGTGAGTGGGCCCTCCACTGCGACCCTTGACCTATTGTGGCTCGCAACTGTGGTTTCCACTAGTTCAGGTGATAAAACTCGATTAGCTTTCTGGGGTTAAACTCGATTAGCTTTCTGGGGTTGATAGTTTTCAAATCCATACCTGTCAGTGAGCATTTCGAAATACTGTTTGTCTGGTTCTTCCCTTTGCTGGAGATGAGCATAAAATGCTTCGTTATTGAAGGACGAGCGGCATTTCGTTTCTTCGGCAAGCTCTGCCTTGTTCATGGGGCTCCTTGACCGACAATATCCTATACAACAACCTACGCAATTTTATGCGGTTATATAATAATAATAATGAACTAATAAATAAAATGTTTAAAAATGTTTATATATCTTGTTAAAAATAGTATTTGTGATAAAAATTATTGGTTACAGTATTTTTTGTGTGGCAGTAACTATCAGTTACTACAGTTTTTTTTGCTTGACTGGCCAGCCCAAATGCAAAAAGGTGTTAAAATAATTAAAATTCTAATAAATATTATACATAAAAAGTAGAACTAGACAAGGCGATTTTTTGACTTTCCCTGTACTTTTATATAAAAAAAAAACTGAAATAGCCATCTTATGTAATTTTCTCCCGCGAATTCGGATATGTTCAGCAAAAAACAATTGAACATCAAATAAAAGTGCTAGGGGTCACTTTGTTATTTTTTTAAATGGAACACCCTGTATATTACTACATTTTTGGACTCTAGAAAAATCTAAACACATTTTGTGTATAATATCCTATGGGCCCTCACACTTACCAAGTGTTGACAGTTGAAAGTCGGGCATTTTGACACTTTGACAGGCTTTAAAATCTAAACCGCACGAGATCAAAGAAAACGGTTTGCACATTCCTATCTTGGGTTTTCATAAGCTATCGAATGATAGTAACTTTGAATTTAACCGGAGGTTTAAAAGTTCGGGTTAATTTTATCCACAGGCTAACTTCGAAGATACCATCATTCGATAGTTTATGAAAACTTAAGATAGGAATGGTGCAAACCATTTTGTTTGATCTCGTGCGGTTTAGATTTGAGAGCCTGTCAAAGTGTTAAAATACCCGACTTGCACCTGTCAATATTTGGTAAACAGCTAAAGATAGGTAAAGGATATTATACACAAAATGTGTTTAGATTTTTCTAGAGTCCAAAAATGTAGTAATATACAGGGTGTTCTATTTAAAAATATATCAAAGTGACCCCTAGCACTTTTATTTGATGTTTAATTTCTTTTTGCTGAACATATCCGAATTCGCGGGAGAAAATTACATAAGATAGCTATTTCAGTGTTGTTATTAAAGTACAGGGAAAGTCAAAAAATCGCCTTATCTAGTCCTGGTTTAAGCTGTAATTTATTAACTTTTTTATCGTAGGTCAATTTACGCAGCTCTTTAGCTTTTGAGATATACTGTTGAGCGCGAATGTTTGTTGCTTGTATCAAGTGTCTAACTTTCTGGTAATAAGTGTATACATTGTATACGGAGTCAATTTTCTCTCCTAACAAATTTTTTCAAGCATTTCCGCTTTTCGTTCAAAAACTAATTCAAACGGGGTATAGTTGTGATATGCACTGGGCGTAGTGTTATAACAGAAACTGTTGTTCTTATCTTTTTCATTGGTCCCTATGTGAGTATGAATTTGTCCATTATGGCTTTTGCAATTGTCTTTGCTTTTTATTTGGTACCTGTACTATTTTTACATATTTTGTTAATTCGCATTGGATCGTAACTGCGTATTGATTGTTTTTAAATGTTTTCTGGAACGGACCAATTGTATCAATGCATACAATGTCGAAAGCTCTCTGTGGAGTAGGTGTAATAATCATGGGTTCCACATGAGTCACTTTATTTTTATTTAATTGACATTTGGCACAATTTCTTACATAATTTGCTACATCTCTTGACATTCGTTTTCAACGATACTTGATTCTCAATTTTTTGAGTAGTTTCTTTTGTCCACAGTGTCCTCCCATAAGTGGATCATCTTGAAGTTGTCTAATTAGGTTTGTTTTCTCGTCGCGACTCGAGATAACAATTGGATCCTTATATAAAATAATATTTAAAATCTTCAAAACCTTATTTTCTTTAATTCATTTATTGTGCACATTTTAAATATTTGGTCGTTCGTTTTCAGCTTAACCTTATCAATATCCTGATCGCTAGCCATTGATTCGAGCTTAGACAATATTGTCGCTAAAGACATATTGCCATTAGTTATAATTTTATTTTCGTAATTTTCGGCGTTGGATTGACCTTTTTTCCTCAAGACTATCCTAAGGTAGTTGGGCTTATTTTCGAATTTTACCATAAGTAATTTTATTATACTGAAAATATCCAAGGTTTCTAGAATTTTAGGTTCTGGAATTTGAATTTTTGGTATTTCAATACTCTTTGTTTCTTCTTTTTTATTATCTTTCCTTGACATTGCTCTCGTTATTGCTACTACTTGTACGGACTTATTGGCTATTTCTTTTAATTCGTCCACGCTGATTCTGGACAAGGCGTCAGCATCCACATTGTCTTTCCATTTTATGTAGTTTACATTGAAGTCGAATTCTTCCAAATCGAGTCTCATTCTGGTCAATTTTGACGTTTGTCATTGCAAATAGGTAAACAAGTGGTTTGCGGTCGGACTTGACTAGGAATGTCTTCCCGTATAAATAAGCTCTAAAATGATTTATTGTCCAATGTATAGCGGCTAGTTCTTTCTCTATTGTTGCCTTATTTGCTTCTCCTTTCGTAAATGCTCTAGAGGCGTATGCAATGGGTAGATATTTTTCCTCGAAGTTCTGCGATAGAACTGCTCCACATGCCTCTTTCGATGCATCCGTAGTCAAAATAAATTCTTTCCTAAAATTGGGATACTGTAAATTTTTTGGGTCTATTAGAGTGGCTTTTAAAGTGTTAAATGCATTTTGGCACTCCTGTGACCAGTTAAATTGGTAAGCATATTTAACGGCCTTGCAATGCGTGCAAAGTCGGGGATAAATCTACGATGGTAGTTACAAAATACAATAAAACGTTTTGCTTCGTCGGCATTCTTCGGTGCTGGATATTTGTTTACTGTATCGTATTTAGAATCGTCTGGTAGAATACATGCGTTGGTAATTTTGTGTCACAAATATGTTACTTCTTTTTGAAAGAATGTACATCTTTCTGGGTTTAATTTTAAGTTGTGTTTCCTGCATGTCTCAAAAACGCTTTTTAGATTTTTAAGGTGGTGGTTTTTCGAACAACCTATTAGTATGACGTCGTCCATATACAGAAAAGCTTTTTCGGGTGTAATGCCTGCGAATGCGATGTTCATCGTTCTCTGACAGCTATTAGGGCTAACCTTTAAACCGAATGGCACTCTAGTGAATTTGAAAATTTCTGTACCGTGCTGAAAGTAGTGACATCTCTCGATTTTTCTTCCAGCGGAATCTGATGAAAACCTGCTTTCAGATCTAGGATTGAAAAAAATGTAGCTCTTTCTAGTTGATCTAATATGTCATCTATTCTAGGTAATAAAATTTATCGGCCACTAGTTAATTTTGATTTATAACCCTAAAATCTACGCAAAGACTCCACACTTTTTTGAATTTGATGATTTCTTTGGAACGAGTAATATCGGGCTGTTGTATTCAGCGGTTAATGGTTCAATAATTTTGTCTTCTAGCATTTTTTGCACTTGATTGTTTATTTCGTCTTTTTGAGCATGCGGTATTCTATAGTTCTTGATGTCCACAGGATTTTGGTCTGTCAATTTTAATGTTTGTTTATACAAGTTATTTGTCGTTAATTTGTCTGTACTTAGAGCAAAAATGTCGGAAAATTCTTTACATAGAGCAATTGTTTCAGTTTTTGCTAAGTCTGGTATCTGCTTGTTTAGTTCTCGTTGTAAAACTGCTTCTCTATTTTTCATTGCAGTATCTATGTTGTAAATCTGGTCTAAACTTTCTGTTTCTATGTCTTCGTTTTTTAATGTGACACTTTCGAGCGTTGTGTTTAAAATTCTCACAAAAAGACTTTCTTCAGAAACGATTGAGGATGCTATAAAAACACCTGGGGATATTTCTTTGTTTACAACCACTGAACTTCCTTTTAGGTGTTTCAGGTTTTTTATTTTTCTTACTATTTCACATCTTGGAGGAATTGTGAGGATGTCTTCTGATGGGTCTGAGTGGATGGGTAAGTTTACAAACATATTTCCAATTTTTACGGCCATCATCCAATTGGCATAATCTAGGTGACAATGGTTTTTTGCTATCAAATCTCTACCTAGGACTCCATCTGCGGGAAGAAGAAAAATTGTCGTTGACTACATGAAATTTGTAACTTACTTGATATTCTCTGAAGTAAAGTTTTGTTTTTGTAGTACCTATTGATGCTGTCGCAGCATCTGTGACTCCTTTTATTTTGCAGACTTCGGTTTTGTTTATTACCTGCAGTGGGTTGATTTTCTTTCTTTTAAATAATGATATATCAGCGCCGGTGTCTATATGAAATACAATCGTGTCATTTCCGGTCATTTCTGAGTTAATAGATACAAAGTTCGAAAGTGTGAGGTCCAAATTAAAGATATTTGCGACCCCCTTGCTGGACCTAGCTGAGGGTCCTCGGAGTTTTCCGGGTTGTCTTCTATTGGCAGCTGCCTTACGTATCGGCCGTTTCCTCTAGGCATATACTGCTGGTCTCCCCTGGCTCTATTCGCATAATGATTGGCGCTGCCTCTGTAGGCATGACCATTTCTGTTGTTTTCTCCAATTATTGTCTTGTCTGTCGTACTGTGCATTACTTGGGAGATAATTACCTCTATTGCCTCTTCTAAATCCGCCAAACGGGGAGCATTTGATTGGGTAAAATGGCCTTGTGTATAGCAACGAGTTTGCTGGTGTCTCGTCGTTTATATTTAAGAACTTAGACAATGCCTCTTGGCCGTTGTTGAATGTTCCGGCTTCCATGACCGATTAAGCCTTTTCTGAGGTTGAATTCGCTATTAGGGTCTTAACTGTTGCGTTTGTAGCGTAGGTTTCGGCTAATGCTACCGGGACTCCTTCGTGGAAGTATGCCCTCTTTACCCTTTGTGCAAGGTCTTCGATCTCTGTGGCAAACCTGGATTTATCTTTGTTGCTTTGTTTGAGGCCAAACAGCTTTGCACTGGTCATTTGTGAGCTTTCTACCTTAATTCCTTCTTTTAGTTTGTCTATTATTGAGGTTAGGATGTCACTTGCTTCTACTAAGTCTCTGGCTTTCCCAATTAATCTTGTCTTTATCTAGGCTACTGCATTGGCTTCGTGGTTTTCTGAATTTACTTGTAGGAGTGTAAGGGCGTCAATCACTCCGTTGGGAAAAATTTGCTTGCTAAAGTGAAAAATTCAGCGTTTGTCATAGCCATTTTGCAATCTGTTGCGTCTTCTTCTGATTCGGCTTCTTCTGTCTTCTAATACTTCAGGGTCAATATATTCAATACACGAGGTAGGAATCTTATATGGGGCTTTCAACACTTGATACGCTCTTATTACTTTGTCCCTTATAGAAGTGAAAAATTGCTTAACGATATATATTTCGCTTAGAGTTTGGTAAACTGAACGAACGGCTTTTGATACATTTGTTGTATAAGTTCAGTAAATTATCACGAATTTCTTTTTAATGTTTTCGTCTGTTTATTAAGAATTCTTTTCGATTCGTTGTTAATAGCAATTGCTATGTCCTGTATCCCGGACAAGGTCTCTTCCCATTTTATAACATTCATAAAATAGATTTCTCTTTTACCAGTATTGCGGGGATACGATGACTTATGACGTAAAATAATTAAATAGGTAAAATACTGTGCAAAAATAGAGCAAAGATAAAATAAAATCAATAAAATCTATACGTAATGTTACAGTCGGATGGATCTCCCAATAAATAGTCCTAAAATAACGGTATAGATACCATATGTATAAAAATAAATCGTAAAAATATACAAGGAAAGTAAAGGAATATACAAGATAGTAACGCGACAAAATGTATACCCATATAATTTATGCCCGTATTTATAATTCATCCTTAAGGAAGCCTCGAGCCTTGAGTGTGCCTTGAGGACCGAAACCGATTTTATAGACAAAATAAAGTGCTCGAGGCCTCCTTAAGGAACTCAAGGGAGGCTTTGACCTGCCTTGAGGCATCCTTAACAGAATTTTGTGGTTATGATATAATAAGAAAATTAAAATATTGACGTGTGAGTGTGACAATCTTGTTTTGTTTGTTTAAAGTTAAATTGTAAAAACCAGTAAGATAATGGATCTTGAGGAGTTTCTGGAATTTGTTGATTATAATGAGCTAATTGAGGAAGATAATGTATTAATGAGAATACCAAAAAGATATGTACGAGATCAACAAAATCCATTCGAGTTTTTTGGAGAAGTTGAATTTAAAAAGAGATATAGGTTTTCAAAGCATGTGATTAGAGATCAAATATTACCCATAGTTTTAAATCATCTTGAAAAAAATACGAGTCTGGGATTACCAATGCATCCTACAGTTCAGTTATTTACAGCCATAAGGTTTTATGTAACTGGAAATTTTCAGGTAATAATGGTATGGAACCATTAATAAAACAGTTATAATTGTTACTTTTATTGCTTTTTAGTTTGTATCTGGGGACCTTAGAGGAATTGCACAGGCATCCGTTTCATTGATAGTTAAAAGAGTATCGGAAGCATTGGCAGAGCATCTTGGCGACTTTGTTCATTTTCCCGACAATATTTTGGACCAGCAAAAAAATATCAGGGCATTTTATGAAATTGCTAATTTTTCTAATGTATCAGCATGCGTAGATGGATCGCACATTTTAATTAAAAATCCTGGTGGAAACATTGGAGAGATTTTTCGTAACCGAAAAGGGCAGTTTTCACTTAATGTTCAAGTAAGTTGTAGAACTTTAAATTTAATTTTTCAAGGTGCATTTTTGTGGAAATTTTAACTAAAAAGTGGTACATTTTATTCTCTGTCTAATCATAATATGCTGTAGTTTGTTCTATCTTCTAGGTTGCATGTGGTCCTAATATGGAAATTATGGAAATCGATGTACGACATCTTGGTTCAACACATGACAACGTTATTTTTGAAAGAAGTGCTTTGCGTGTTCGATTTGAAAATGCTGAAATACAAGGTAGGTAGGCATAACAACTTGTGAAAGTGGTTTATTCAACATTTGTTTTTCCATATGCTATTTAGAACTGAAAAGATTTGTCAGTGTTTTCTTTTTTGAAAAAGCAATACCTACCTATCTGAAATGTATACATTGGATCTTAAAATATTCATGTTTTTAAATTAACAAAAATTGTTTATTTTATCAATATTTCTCTTTTTAGGTCTCATTTTAGGTGACAATGGATATGCATGCAGAATTTATCTTTTAACACCATTACTAAATCCTGCAACACGATCTGAACAAAATTACAATCGAGCCCACATCAGGACAAGAAACATTATAGAAAGAGTTTTTGGAGTTTGGAAAAGAAGATTTCCATGCTTGAAAAGAGTACTTCTCACCTTCTAACCCAAACTAAGAACATCAATGGCTATTATTTGTGCAACAGCAGTGTTATACACCATTGGTAGAATAGCTAATGACTTTCTAGATGATGAGAATGACGATGCAGACCAAGAATGGATCAACAATATAATAATTGAACAAGATGTACCAGGTGGCTTAGGATATAGAAGAGCATTTATTATTACTCATTTTTAGTTTATTATTATTAATGTATGCAAAAACCATTTCTTTACTATATTATTTATTGGATATCAATATAAGCACATCTATTTTATTTTTTAAATAGTAATTCTGTTTTTTTTTCCCAATAAATTTTCTCGGCTTCAGCTGCTTGCCTTCGAATTATGTGGAGCTCTTCTTGCTGTTCTATTGACCTCTTTAGCTTCTCCAGTCTTAGAGAAGCTTCTTGCTCTATTAAAGAGGCCCTTTGACCAATAGCAGATGGTGACAAACAGGAGTTTTTTCTCTTTCTTTTTTGTCCCACTGGACTAAAAAGATTTTTAGAGCAGGACTTTTCCTCATTCATAGCATCTACAACAAAAAATTTATGAATTTTTAAATCAATACCTAATAACATGACGAACAAAATTTTATTTATATTTAGCACAAAATTTGAAACTTACCCTCAGATCTGTGACAACTTGGTGCAGAATCCCTTAAAATGTCTAGTTCTTCTGATTGGTCAACTTCAACAATAACAGAATTACTTAAAAGTTTTGTCTCCCCTATGTTTTCTTGTTGATGATTCTGGCTATCTACAAATTCAATATAGTTAATTATAATTTTTATTGGAGGGAAAAAATATTTACTTTTTAAAATCATCAAACCAGTACTATCCCAAGGATTTTCTAGTGTATAATTTATGGTTGGCACTACTTGTCGAACCATTTCATTCAGGGGGTCATTGTCTTCATCTGGTGGTGGTCCGCCTCCAGTTTGTATGATCTGTTTTTTTGCTTCGGAATCATTCTTCCTAGTTCTGAAAATGTATAAAAAGAAAATTGCAAACAAATATTATTTTTAAAATACAACAGTATTTTTTTGGTTTCCTGTAACAATACTTATTATTACCTTTGTTTAAGGTTGTCCCACAGCTTTTTCAGTTGCTTCTCTGTCCTGTTGGTCACATCATTTGAATTGTATAATTCTGCTATTTGCTTCCATGCAGCAGTTTTTTTCACCAAATTGGTCCCATCAGTCTTTTTATTTTCTATTATATGTTTAAACTTTTCGACTAGGCTTATAAGTAAAACTTTTTCCCTCTCCGAATATATTTTCCGGTCACTGTCATCTGAAAAGTGAGAGATCATTATTTGTTTATGTACAATAAATATTATAACTTTATTTTTACTTTTATCCATGCTATCGAATACCAACTCAAACTCCAAAAAACGCTTTGCCACTAACACTCAAGATCTGATCTAAGGCACAGAAAAATATATTAATTAATACCACGAGGCTTTCGAAAATTTCGTACGTACGTCCCGGTCCGGGTTGAGTTTGACAAATAAATGTTGGGTTATAACAATAGCCTTTCTTCCTTTTTACTCATTTTACAATGTTGCCAAATAAGACGAATCCTCAAGGAAAACCTTATGTAAGGATATGCCAAGGAGCCATTATAAAATGCAAGTTGAGGAACACTTGAGATTTTCCTCGGGTAAGGAGGCCTTAAGGAATTTTTCAAGGAACGACTATAAATACCGCCACTACCTACGCATATCAATGCGTCACTCCGTCTCCTCCTGGGTTGGTGTAGGTTCGTAGTATAAATATAATGTTACAATAACAATACTGATTCTGCAAGGTTATCTCGGCCTTGTCAACCGCGGCGAGTATCTCGTTCATCATTGTTAAACAATATTACGTGTAGTAATGTAAATAACGTTCATCTAGTCCTCGAAATATTCGAGTTGCTGTCATGATCTAATTTATGAAATACCGAGTGTTTTTCTGATACGCTACAACCAGCGTACATGCTAACCACAGTCTGGACGTGCTGTCGGGCAAGTTGAAGTAATTCTCTAGTTCTCACTCTTGATGGCAAATGCCCTGACATCTTTGAGTGTGTTAGGCCCGGTAACTCGACTCCATTTGTCTACAAATTGTTGTTCTCTGCACCTGGAGAGGGATTCTTTAGCTGTGGTGTGAGTTATTCCAGTACTGGTTCTATGAAGGCTGTTACGGCCGCCTGCTTTGCAAGAGCATAAGCTCTCTCGTTGCCTTCATACACTGTATGTCCATTGTCCAGGTATCCAGATCAGTGTAAGTTTATTTTTTCTACCAACGCTATTTTATACTAACTGTTTGCTGAATCTAGTGGAAGCAAAAAGATTAAGGCTGTGCCATAAAATTTAAAGGGAAACCTTAAGGTTGAGCATAGGTCCAAGTTTTAAAGACAACCAACATTACCTTGACGAATCCATGGGTTAGCAAGCAAATACAGACTTTAATTATTTGGTATATTTACAAAATTGTACAAAAATATGTTATTGACAGTATATAGAGCGTATGGCAACAGGAAAATGAAACAATAAATACTTAGATACTGAAGTGCACATAATTACCCTAGACTACACATGATCCTAAAATATTTATAGTTTTATATGTCATAAGAAATTATATAAAGTTAGACATCCACTAGGGTATGAAAAGAAATTACATTTATATTATTATACCTAGACTGACATCCATCTAGGGTTCTCGGGATGGAACCCCTACCTTTAGATCAACTTAAAAAATTAATTTCTTGTTAAATTGTGTTATTTACCACTAAAACATAGAACATTAACATAATATTTACAATTTTCAAATGACGGACTTAATAACAATGTTTTGTAAAATGTTTTTTTTAACGTTTATTAGGTATGTTGGTGTTTGGAACATTTTCATTTTCAAGTGGTATAAAATTCAATTATCTCCAAAAGATGAATGCCACAACAATATAGAATATCTATAATATTAAGGTCGATAATTACAATGGGAAAGATAAATAACGAAATATTATTTAATTTTTATTGTTCCAATAACCAAACCATCCAGTTGAAGAAAATTATAAGAGTGAAGGTTAAGTTGTTTCTTAGCTATTTAATCAGTCATTATTAAATTGTATAGACCCATGGCAATTACTGCACAACAATATCTACTAAAAAACGATTCGATGCTTGTACAAACTTGATGCTACGATGAGATATTAACTAGAGTTCATTAATAACTTTAATTGTATTTTGTATCTTTCAACTTCAATTTCTTTCTTCCTTAATTTAATCTTATACTCTTCTATCGTTTTCTTCGCTTCTGCTAATTCCTCCATCACATTTTCTAGTGCAGTCTTCGGTTTCTTAATACTTTGTACCTAAAATATAAACTTGATGCTATTATTTAGTAACATTTTCCGTGCTCACTTGCAATTTACATACTAACAGATATGGAATCAAAACATTTTTGCAATCATATTATAATAAAGGTTTTTTTTTCACTGCTATTAAAATCAACCATTATTGACCGACTTTTAACTGGAGAAGTGGTTTTATTTACCTCTTATCAAAATATTTCATCATTTACTTTCATTATGACCCAGGTCATAACAAACCAATAGAGACTTGACACATAAAAGTCATAACACCGTCTGTTACCAAGCCTACCTGACAACAATAGTCTGGGTACACGGTAATGGATTTCATTATTCGTTGACATATTGCAACACTTCACGCATGTATCATCTGATTCCTATGAAACGTTGACTCTTATTTCACTTCACGCATGGCCCTCCGCTCGCTTTGCTCGCTCCGGGGCGCAACCGTACAAAACTAACCCAAGGCATACCCAAAATCAAGAATTTAAATAAGGAACAAACATAACCTTAAAAAAATAAAAACATCTGTCGGCACTGACGGGAATCAAACCCGAGATTCACAAGCACATCCATCTAACCACTAGACCACCAGGCTCTGAAAGCATTTGACCGAAAATTAAAAGCCTTGCGTGCCAAAAAGTTTACACAGTCATGAAATCCATTGCGCTGTACCCAGACACTTATTACCTGACAGGACAAAATACAAATAATGTAGCAATATTTCCAAGCAAAGGTAACTTGAATTGAGGTAGTTAATAACAAGCAATCTTATAAAATATATATGTTACCGTAAAAACCCGATTTTCCTAGGAAAAAACTAGATAGACTATATTCAGATTTCGTATATTGGCTGCGTTGAGTTAGTTTGGAATTTTTCATCACAGTAAGGAATAATCCTTAATGAGAAAAACTAACCCAATGCAGCCAATATAGAAAATATCTTCTTCATCTTATTTTAAGACAATGTCTTGTTTTTTCAAAGCTGTAGCCTAAGTTGTGACTCCGATGTCTAGCTTTCGAACCATCGTTTGGGGGGTCTAACTGGAGGTCTCTGGTTGGTTGTTTTCTCCCCTTTTGCAATTGTGGGTAGTCGATTATCAGCCATTCTGTCGACATGGTCGCTCCATGCTCGTCTTCTTATTTTGGACCATCTTACAATGTCTGGAACGTCACATTGGGCTCTGATATCGCTGTCTCTAAGCGTTTTGCCCGTAATTGATCTTAGCATCTTCATTTCGATTGTTCTTAGCAATTGTTTAGTAGCGGCTGTTTCTGCTCGTATTTCTGTGGCGTAGGTCATACGTCTTGTAATTCAATACTAATTCCTTTGCAACTCTTTCGAATCTATAAAGTAGTTTATGCAGATTTTCCTCACCTTCCGATATTATCACCGCGTCGTCAGCGTAGCAAATTATTTTAAATTCTTTCTTGCCCAGTTTATATCCTTTCCCCGCGGATTTTACTTCCATGATGATCTTATCCATTAAGACATTAAAGAGTATTGGGCTAAGACTATCCATTTGCCTGATTCCTTTGAGACTGGTATCTTGTTGGAAAGCTTATTGTTTGCTTTTATAAAGGTACTATTTTCGATGTTAATTTTTGTAATGATATCAATTGTTTTGGGATTCAATGTCCTCTCCTTTAATAATTTCGGGACATCGCAAAGTCTAACCCTATCAAAGGCTTGCGTTAGGTCAATAAAGCACATAATGGCAATTTTGTTATACTCAATGGCTTTTTCCACTATTTGTCTTAAAATGAATATTGCATCTATGGTGGATCTATTTTGTCGAAACCCCTGATGACTGATGTCAGTCTGTACAATTTCTTCTGCTAGGATTTTTGTGAATACCTTTGAAAATGCGCTTAACAGACTAATACCTATATAATTTTGTGAATCCATTTCTTCTCCTTTTTGGAAAATTGGGATTGTGATGCTTTGTTTCCACTATTCAGGCACCTTTGTCATATTGTGTATTTTATTAAATAAAATTTGCATTTCGTCCGTTAATGAGTCACCCCCATATTTGAGCAGTTCATTATGAATATTATCCAGTCCGGGTGCTTTCCGATTCTTCAGGTTAGTCACTACTAGTTCAATTTTTTGTTTTGTTATTGTCTGGTTTTGGACCTCTTTGTCTTCGTTGTAATCATTTTCCCGTCGATGTGTGTGTCACTATATAGAGTTTCAAAGAATCTCTCCCATGTTTCTGTTGTTATTGCTTTGGTTTGTACATATTCATTAATTGATTTTTTGCGGTTTCGTAGCATACTCCATATCTTTCTTTGAACTCCGTATAGATCATGCTCCATGTCTATTGAATATTTCTCCCAGAACCCTATTTTGATTGCCTGAATTTCTGTGTTCCCTCTGTTTCTCACAATTTTGTATTCGTCATATGTGATAGTTTGACTTCTTAGCTGAAGGTAAGCCTTTCTATTCTCTGGTAAATCATGGCTTCGAGTTGGTCTTTCCATTTTTGTTTATTTTGCGTTTACCTAGCGCTTCCTCTGCAGCTGCTGTTATGTTGTTACTAAGTTTCATCCACGCAGTCTCAACATCATCGTCATTCTGAATTTTATTTTCAATAATTTTTCTCCTTTAATCTTTGTTGGTATAAGTATTTTGTGGTAGCGTCGCTATATCCTTTTCGCTTTTCGATTGTTTCGGGTTTATTTTTGTACACATCCTGTTAATTTAGCTAATACCAAACCTGTGGTTGGTTCCTGTATTTGCTGAACTTAAAACTCTTACATGTAATATTTTCGAGGGGTAAATATTTCGGTTTGTGATGATGTAATCTATGTATTATTGATTGTTAGCTCGTTATGTGCAAAAAATTGGACTAGTTGTTGTCCGATATTATTAAAAACATCTTAATTGAATCGGCTTTTGATGCCTTCGAGAATTTCGTCACCAACCCTTGCATTAAGATCCCCCAAAATCATAACTTCCTCTGCTTTCAGTATCACGTCAAGAGTGTTCTGGAGTTCGTCATAGAACGAATTTCTCTCTTCTCGGGGTTTAGTGGTATCAGGGGCATATACACTTATATGTGTCTTGGTTTTCTTCGTAAACTTAATCGTAGTAAGCAGTAATCTGTCACTAACAGAGCAAATGTCTATTATGTTTTTCTGGTACTTCTCGTGCACTAACAGAGCCACTCCTGAAGCCGCTGTGTCATCTTTTGGTCTTCCACTGTAAATCAGTATATACTCTGCCAATTCTAAATTTCCCTTGCCGTTCTTTTTCGTCTCTGACAATGCACATATATCTATATTATGGTTCTTTAGCTCTATTATTATTTCCTGGTCTTTATTCATTAGTTATTCGTAGGTGTTCTCATTTCCAAAATCGTCTTTTCCTATAAATAATATAAGGATGCTTAAATCTAGTTTCTCCTAGGAAAATCGGGTTTTTACGGTAACATATATTATGCTTTGATCACTGTTCTGCATCAAAATCCTCCCTGTCAAACTAATGTGCTATTGGAATACCTTCTAACTGACCTTAAAATTGCCTGGTCACGTACCAAATCTGCACAACGTGGACAATACGGTCTGACCAATAGGAGTGCTGATTGCTTGGACGGCCAAAAGTACTCGAAGGAACTTCAGAGCAGGTACAAATATTCATCAGTTAGCAGGTGTAAATGAACAGTTTGATTATCTATTTAGTTATTTCTTTGTGCCTATGCGATATAGATGTGGTAGTTGTCACTTTAAATAGTGTTTTTAGTACTATTATTTTGATTGCGCATAAACGATACCGTTGCGATCCTGTGTCAGTCAACAAACCGAAACAATTTCTGTTGCATACATGTCGAAGTGAGACTGGAAGCCCAACAAAAATTTTTAAAATTTAAGAGTTATAGGTATTTTGGTTGTGAAGTTGAAGATTCAAGGTAAAGCTTGGGCTCCCAAAATTTGTTACAGTACATGCTCTAGAACCTAGCAGGTTGATAGCGGTACTCACAAGGCTATAAAATTTGGAATACCAATGATTTGGTGGGAACTTCAGAACTACGATTGCTATTTTTCCTTAGCAAAAATCGCGATGTTTCCAGGTAAAATCAAATATAAAATTAAATATCCTAATATTCTCTAAGCCATTACACCTACGCCTTTTCACGCAGACCTACCTGTCTCTAGCATCGAGAAACATAGAAAATAGATCCTCAATCGGATGGGGGCAGACGATTAAGGATGTAGAAGCGCTCCATTTTATATCTCGGGAAGAACTCGACGATCTTAATCGTGATTAGGCTTTTCCCAAAACAAAGGCTAGATCATGTCTGCTCCAGTGAAATTTTGTATAAGAAGAAATGAACATTTCTGCATTTTTTTTTGCAATGGAAAGTGACTTGGTTCACTGGCACGATATTCCAGGTTTAATGAACGAACTTGGTCTTTCGTATAAACCTACCGAGAGGCGAGTGATTCTTCGAAGACAAGTCTAAAAGTATTTTTATTGTTTAATGAAAATCAACAACCATCCCTTCCTTATATGTATAAAAGAAACATACGATAACATCCGTATATTACTTCAAAGCAGAACGAAGATCATAAATGGAATATTTGTGCCGATTTACAGGATTGCAGGTGGCTACACCAATTATTTTTTTTCTTTGCGACAGCCAAGCCCGAAACCAACATTATGTTGAGATAATGCACGAAACGTGAATACACTGTGCCCGGTCTGAAAAAGTCCTTAATGAATGAACCTTTAGTTGAGCTGTGGAAAATCTATTTATCTCCTTTGCACATACTAGTATTATTTTGTTAAAGCCCTTAATAGAGGAGGACATTTCTTTATTTAAAAGAGAAATTCTCGCTTATGTGAGGCAAAGCTTAATAGAAGCTATGTTCGCTGATTGGCAACTCTTCAAGGACAATAAGTTTAAAACTGCACTTTTAGAAAAAGAAACAGAGCGTGGACTGCCTTCAAAAAAGGAAATAGGAGCATTATATAGGAGTAGTTGAACACATCCAATCTTACAAGAAGTTAGGCTGCAACATGCTACTTAAACTGCATTTTCTTCCTGCTCATTTGGGATTCTTTCCTGAAAACTTAGATGCTGGTTCAGATGAACATGGAGAAAGATTTTACCAGCAAATTGCTCAAATGGAAAAGCGGTAGAGCGAAAAATAGACCTGAAACACATTGGCGGACTACTTTTGGGCCCTCAAACGTGAAACCGATCCCAAAGAATACAAACGAAAATCGATTATATCCTCTTTTTTTAAATCCAAAATAAAGTATAAAAATTGTAAAATTCACTATATTTTTTAGCATTTGATTTTCTCGTATTTCATATTTGTTTATTGTTCCATAAATCTTTATGGATAACACGTTAAAATCGAGGTCATATTTGATAGCATCACATTAACAAAAGAGTCAAAAAGATTAGGGGGAGCGACAAAAAGTTTCAAAATGCAGAACAGTGAATTACAAAAATGTTTTGTAGATGTATCGGTAGTAGGAAAAATCGTAGATTAGCCATGGTTTAGAAAGCTATTTTTAGCCTTCTTAAAATCGATTCCCCGTCATACTAAACCTTGATTAAAAATATACTATTTTCTTCTACTAGCTTTAATATAAACTGTTATTGACCGGTTTTTAACTTAGGAAGCTGTTTTTCTTTCTCTCGTGTCAAAATATTTCATTATTTACCTTCGTTAATGACCTAGGTTATTAACGAAGCAACAGAGACTTGACATGTAGAAATCAACACAAAATAGTCGTTACGAAGCCTACATCACAAGAAAAAAAAAACAAATATTGTTGGAAAATTCTTAAATGTTTGCTGTAAGATGACATGGTTGTCGCCCTAGACATATGCTACACCTTCCAAAGTAGAAAATTCTGTGAATTTTCTGACAATCTACTGGTTCATATTAAAAAAATAACTTACTTTAATCATGTTGCTGAAAGGAGCTGGTCTATTTTTCTTCATAACTACTCTCCGGACATTCGGCGTTACTGGTATCACTTTAAACGATCCAGGTATAGTCTTATTATTAATCGATTGACTGTTAGTTATGGACAAGAATTGTTCTGGAGTAAGAGTTATAATTTTCTTTGGTTTAGGCTTTTTTGGCGTTAGTTTTTCTTCTTGTTGCTTCACACTGTTTAAAACCTCTTTCCCTACCTCTACAAGAGATGAAAATATACTCATATTAAGTAAGTGTTTAATGTTCCATTCAAAGCGTTTTTCATCTACTTGATTTCATAACAGCATGTAACATATAAGGTCTGATGCATGTATTTGGATAATTATGTTTCCTAAGATGACCCCCAAAATGTTATCTTGTTACATTAGGTTGGATTGCATAACAATCATGTTTAATACAAGATAATGTTAGTATAACGAAAAGTGATAAGAGGACATTTAATTTCCCTACATTTTCTTTAATAGATTTGAGTGATATTTTGATCGAAACTACGGTATGTGCTTCTTGCTGTTTACAATCGCCCGTGAAAGAGATACTAATCATTATGCACTACAATATACTGTACTCGGTTTAACATGTGAACACGAATGCATAACATATAAGTTTTTAGTTTAAATTTTACCTGTTAAAACAACGGAATGACCGCTTTCCATAACTGCGTTTAAGATATTGTTATCTTCGTTGTCATTGGGCAGCATTGTAATTCCGTGTTCTTGTAATAATTGCATTGCAGAAAAGCTGCTATCGGCATCCTCATCAGAGGGCTGAATCACTCCATCGACTAGTTTATAATTTGTTATTGGTGTACTATTCAGTACATTACCTAAAAGTATTAACATTGTCATACAAATATCTCAAATCATTCATGCTTATGATTCAAACTGAAAATGATACGTTTTGAACGCACGTAGAGGGAGATCGACGCGGCTTATTTTGATACTGGCCCGTCCACAATTCAAACCAAGCCTCTGATAACTATGTTTAAGCTTTGTCTCTTCCACGTCATCCGCGTCGAACTCACTTTCTCTGACAAGAATCGGCCGAGGTTTCGTGTATATGTTCTACCATACATGTCAACGAATTTGCATAAAATAAAAATACTATTCTGTTTTGTGCGAATAAGTTTCACTTCTGATGTGTGGTTCAATTTTTAAACAATAATTATTAACCTGCTTTTTGATTTTGATAAGATAGAAGGATAAACTTATGCGGTCCCAATATGCCGATCTCTGTTATACTTGCTTGACTCCAGTCATTATGGTAATAGTTGACTTGCGTATACTTTTTATATGCATATGGTATTTTCCTTTTGGGGTCCCCACTACTCAGAAGTGCAGAGGCAGAGACACTATGGCACAATTATTGGCCTTAGCGAATATTTTAAAACTAGGCTGGGTTCATGAATAAAGAATACTGTCAAGCTTATAAACCTTCCAGACTTGAAACTAACAACTCATGTATGGGTATAATTCTCATTTGAATAATTCGACCTTTTTGGGCATCCACCTATGAGAGGCTACGGACGAGCAAGAAACCTCTTCATCACTATCGTAGACCGAGGTATGAGGTTTTTGGTTTGATAGTCATGCAATATAGAGGAAAAGAAGGACTTTTCCTGGATAGATAGACCTAGATGAGAACAGATAGGCAATGAGGGTGTTTGAAGCCCTAATACTAATAAAATCAATTTATTTATTTTCGGGACGTTTTAACCATTTATGCAAGGCGAAGAAATTGAATGACATAACATAACTCAACGTCTCAGTTTTTCATAACCTATATATTTTTGACCACTTTTAGTATAAACTGGAAAAACACATTTTCTTGCCTAAGATTTTAAACATTATTGCTTTAATGTATTTCGTCATTGAATATAAGAAAAAATTACTTACTTTTCTGACTTATTTGTGGCATTTCCTCATTAATGTCTTTTGCTAAGTTTATAATAACCGGATCTAAAACAAATAATACATGATTACAAAAACATCAACATGCAATCCTAACTTTTAGATTATTAACCTCATCCATCCAAAATTTTTATTAAAAATAGTAATTGCTCGAAAAACATAGACATATTAAAGTAATTTCGGGGTTCATTTGCAAAAGTTTCGAAAGGATTTAGGAAGGTTACTAAATACATATTAAGGAAAGCTGAATGTTACATTGTTGCTAGCTTTACATGCTCTCTAATTCGTAGATATTTTAATGCTCTTGAGGTTTAGCACTTTGATTATAAACATTAATCTGTGGTAGCGGGTGATCTATTCGCTGTGATCCCGATAGAGGAAAGACTACTTGAGAGAAGCGATCCCATTAAGGAAAGGCATATTCAAAAAAGTCACGTCCTTCTAAAACCTACCTATCTTCTCTTAAGCCTAAGCATAAAAATATAATAATATAAAACACTTTTTAGGGCATGCCTACCTTTATTCTTTGTATCCTGCCTGTATTCTTCCGTAACATTATCACATATATTTATTACCATTGGTTCTGAAAATCATAAATCAGTTGGTCATGGTTAGATTGATTACGTGTGGAGGTGTACAGTTGTTGAAATATAAAATGTTCATATATTTGTTATGTATACTGTACATAAAAAGAACATTGAATAATGAGACATAGTGATAATAAAGAAGGAAATCACAAAAGAAAATCATATCTAAAATGTTATTTTCACATTTTAATAGGTTACAGAGTATAAATTAAAACAAAGCCATTGCAGCTCCCCTAAAGACTGAGGAACCAGGAGACGAAGGCTCGGAGACTCTTCCGGTCATTAACTTGTTCGGCCGGCCTTTGAAGTACAAAACGATGAACTAAGAGTCTCATGGTAATATTGGAGTATAAAAGGATCTAGAAGGAGCAGGTCAGCAGCCGCATTAAGAAGGCGCATCATAATGCTTTATGACCTTGTAAAAGAGCTTTTGGAAACCCGTGTGGCCTATCACTGGATTGACACGGCTGTAGTTCGTCTCATTGTGGATAAACCACGGAGTTGAGACATGCTTTCGCCCTTGGGCCTAGTGAGTAGTGCAACTGTGTTCCAGGCTGCAGTGTACGTGATCCTTAAATACCGGTAAGAGAACCTGTCAAAAGCCTCAACAGAGCTGTTATGTCGGCTCTTGAGTGATAGAATCAACTTTACGCTGGTGTCCGAGTGCAGAGACTTCTTGGGGTCCCTGGCATGTTATAATATGGTTAGTTTTGTTTAGGTTCTGGGATACTTGAATGTCTCGGGGAACGGGGAGGCTGAATGTCTGGCACGGCGGGATTCCGCAATGCGCCCAATGAGACCTCGAACTTTAATAGATGTGTACTCCAGTGTGACCGCCGCCATCCTAAGGAACGCAGGCTGGGCTATTTCTTGGGTGAACCAACGGGAGATAGACGGCCTTGGTTAGTTTTTGTTGGCTGCTAGTTTTTACTCGCTGCTAGCCCTTCGGCACTCCGGGGGCTTAGCCAACAAACACTAACGAAATTGCAGCCGTCTATGGCGTATATCTTGCACGGGTGCTGTTACGGTATATGCTGATCGGATTCCCTACTGCTGTGGATCGTGGAAAATCCGGGATGATGATTTAGATAAGAGAGGTGCATTACTTTAAAAGCTGCGTGCTGATCCCGGAGGAAATAGGAAAGATCCAACCGAAGAAGCTTCGCCTTGGCTAGTATTACAATTTCATCATCAACCCATCCCCCTGGACTGGAAC
The DNA here is from genome assembly GCA_016904865.1 of Pissodes strobi. Lineage (NCBI taxonomy): Eukaryota > Metazoa > Arthropoda > Insecta > Coleoptera > Curculionidae > Pissodes > Pissodes strobi. Next base: position 57,387 of record MU182162.1, read on the forward strand.
TTGATCAAGCGTCAAGTATTGCGGGTCTTAAATAAATTCGCCCAGAGGAGAATGAAGGATAAGTGGATAGGTATAGACGATTGCAGCCAAGCCAGAAACAGGATATTAGATCCGATGACTCAAGGAAACTTAGCAATTCATAAGAAGCCGAAGGACGATCGGGAGCTCGGTTGAGGCTATGTCGATCACTTCTGACTCAATAGACATATTATGGTTCTGCTAGGAATTGAGAACATTCTACTTCAACTCTACCGCAATTGTCGAACATGCGAGGACACCCAATATCACTTGATGATGGCGGGACGCCTAAGAAGAAAAACCTTCGGCGCTGCTAGCTATCCTCCCTCAAAGGAACACTAAACCTCCTCGACTGGGACAGACGTCTGCCCTTCATTAGGAATCTAGGCCTGACTCAGTGAGAGTGAAGATAATCACTCAATCTGTCATAATCATAATGCGATGAAAAGATTAATATTTATTGGGGGTGGCTTATAACGTTTTTTAGAAATAATGTATACTATAAATAAAATTATTATTTTTATCACTCACCGTCACTAAAATCCCGTGGGTTTTCTAAAGCACTTCCGAGGTTTTTAAACTCATCAACAATAATAACTGGATCTACAACATAAATATCTCCCTATATTTTTATTCTTTCATTTATTTTAGAGATTAAGCAGTGTACATTTTCTGGATTTTCTTTTAATTTAAGGGGGTTTATCAGTGAGACGAGATTGCCTTTCTAGCAAAGGCAACCTACTCTTCGTTCTCTGTCTAGGCACCGCCCACCGATTCGATTTGATGAATTGGAAAGAAAAGTAAAACATTGTTCGGAAACATAATAAAAGTATTATAAAACGAAATAATAAAAAAAGGGCGAAGGAGTTCAGCTACGAGGTTGGGGATGACAAAAATGGGGAGAGAAAAAATGCTTTATGAAAAAAAAGTTTAAATGGGAGGAAATTTTAAAAAACGTAAAAAATTGTTCCGAAAGTTAAAAAAGTATTATAAAACGAAATAAGGAAAAAATATATAAAAAAAGTTAGAGAAACGCGGTTTTCGGCGAAAAAAATGCAAAGAAGTTCAGGCCGGGGATGGCAAAAATGGAAAGAAAACATAATGATGTATGAAAAAAAAAAGGTTGTGCACTATGTGCGCATATCTGAAGTGAAACTTCTTAAACTTAAACGCCCTTGCCTTATACATATCGTAACGGATTTGGTTAAAAGGTAGTTTTATTAAATAAACCACTCAACTAACAAAAAGGGTAGGCCTAAATGGAAAAAAAAATATTCTTCATAAAAGTTTCGCTTATCCCATATTTTTTGCTTGCAACTAGCAAAGATATCACAATAAAACGGATTTGGTTAAAAAGTAGTTCTTTTTAAATATACCACTCAATTAAGAAAAAGGGAAGACCTAAATGAAAAAAAAAATCTTCAAGGTAATAGAGCAAATCCCATATTTTTTGCTTGTAAACTAACAGAGATATCACAATAAATAAACCTCATATTTTTCGTTCTGCCAGCTCGTGTGTCGCGGCCAGTTTTCGTTCCGCTCTCGTCGTGTGTCGCGACCTTCAAATTTTACTCCCGGCGCGCGTTAAGAAGTTTCACTTCAAAAAATAAAAACCGTTTTATTGCATGTCACTGGACAAAATTGGTTTATCAATTTTTGCTAAAAAAAAACCACAAGTGCCTTGGAAAACAAATAATCAAAAACATTTCTAGAAAAGAGTGTTACTGCAACTTTTCCAATACCATAACATAAAGTACACTACAACAAATGTTGGAAATGCCCACCATCCATTTCCGTACACCTTCTCACTCGACAAATCATTGAACGACGAACTCGAACTAAAATTCGAGGTCTATTTCTTATTTCTTCGCAAGCATTTACGATTTTATTTCTTATTATTCTATTGTTTCTATGGGAGTAGCGTAAACCATCGTCTTAAGGTGTCCCCATAAATAAAAATCTATCCGATTTAAGTCAGGGGAGCGAGGTGGCCAGTGAATTGGTCCACCTCTTCCAATCCAATTTTCACCAAAGGTGTTATTCAGATGAGTTCTGACAGGCATACTAAAATGAGGAGGAGCTCCATCGTGCATAAAAGTTATTTGGTTACGAATATTTATAGGAACTTCTTCTAGCAGTACGGGCAATTCTTATTGAAGAAACTCTAAGTAAGATTCACCGTTTAATCTTAAGGGTAAAAAGAAATAACCAGTTAAATTGTCACCAACAAGACCCATCCACACATTTAAAGTAAATTGTTCCTGGTGGCGACATTGTACGAAAGCATGGGGATTTTCGTCACTCCATACATGAGTGTTTTATGGTAATTAACAATACCATCCCGGAGAAATCCTGCTTCGTCCGTAAAGAGTATGGTTTTATTAAAATTCCTATTATTATTAACCTCTTGGTAATACCATTGGCAAAACTGTAAACGAGATAGAAAATCTCTTGGTATAGTAGTAATGCTTGCACACGTTGGACATGATAGGGATACAAGAGTTGCTCGGAGAGAACCAGCCACACAGTGCTGTTGGAATGATTACCCCCTAATCTAGATGCTATAGTCCTGGTACTGATACCAGGATTTTGTTCCTCGGCACGTAAAACTGCCTCGTCAAACCGGGCGTTCTTACAGACCTCGGCCGGCCTCACAGACCTCGGCCGGCCTCTATCATTGGTGGGAACGGTAAAACTTCCTAAATATCATTATTGTCAAAAACATCATAAAAAAGAAATAAGAAAATTTACCTCTTTCCCGTAATCTACGATCTACGCTTTCAATCTGGAAGTTGCTGATGGGGAAACGCTTCTGCATACAGGCGCCTCGCTACATAACAGTTACTATAAGCACGTGCATACATTACATGCATGTCTGCCATTTCCTTAAAAGTGTAATTTCCCATCACAAAAACCGAGACAAAAACTTTTTAGAGAAATTTCGCAAAGAAAATTACGTGTATAATTCTTTTCTAAAAGAACTGCATGCAGAAATGATTATTTGTTTTCCAAGGCATTTGTGATTTTTTTTAGCAAAAATTGATAAACCAATTTTGTCCCGTGACATGCAATAAAACGGTTTTTACTATTTTTTTCTCGAAAACGAAGTGAGATAGGAAAAAATACAAGAGGCAAAGAAGCTGTATTTTTAGATGTTTAATCAAACAATAAATATTAAAGTAACAAAAAAGGTAGTAGCCTACATTTTTTTGATAATAATATTCGCTAAGGTGCCTCCCGAGACGCCACTGGACTTGATAATTTTAATCTATAGAAGGCTAAATTAGCCTCTTAATACAACAAATAACATTGCCAAATTTCAACAGAATCGAGTAAATATTTTTAAGGCATTAATAATTTAATTTTTTATTATTATTGTTTTTTATTTAACATCCCATATCTTGAAACCTGCATTTCCAGACCCATGTTTATAGAAACTTTTTTTCATATTTTTTAACAAGGAATCACCCTCTAAAATATCTCCGTCCATTTTTCGAACACCCTGTATAATTAGATCAATAGTAATAATTAGTACCCATGATACAATAAACGTAAGATATGATATCGCGCAGGCGACGATTCGCCTGTGACGTCATTGCGAGCGTTTGGCGCCGCGCACCGGCCGGCATTTACAACATGAACGAACGTGTGCTTTGCATTTGAGATTCGTATGTTTTATATTTAACTTTTGTTGGCGTTACTAGCCAGTGTTTGTTGATATTTTTAATTAAAAAACGTTTAATAATGAAGTGTGCTGTGGACGGATGTAAACTGGATAACCAAGGCAAAAACTTTGATAGGAATATAAGGTGTTTCACTTTTCCCAAAGACAAAATATGTGTAGCAAATGGGTTCACCTGTGTTTTCGTAAGGATACATTTAATAAAACTTCTGCACGTATTTGCTCAAAACATTTTGAGGAAGATGACTATGTACAGGGTGGCCCGTTTAAGACGGGCCTATACCTTATCTCGAAAACTACGATGGTTGCAAAAAAAATTAAATACAAAAGTTGTTCCTAGTAAAACGATCTTTACTTTTTTTGTATTTTTTTAATCGTTACTTTTTTATATACAGGGTGGTGCAAGAAAGTTGCACTTTTTTAAATGAAACACCCTATATTTTATTACATTTTTGGATTCTACTTAAAATGCTAAGCATATTAAATTAAGAGTTAGTAGTTTCACAGCTATAAACAGTTGAAAATCGGTACTTTTTCTTCTTTTCACATTGGTAGCAGGAAGACCATTAAAGATGGAGTAAAATTAATTCCACATTCCTATCTTAACTTTCCAAAAGCCAAAGTGCTAACTGATGGTACGTACCGAGGTACCAGATTTGGTACCCATGGTACCACCTGCCAGTGGTACCTAGCGAGGTACAAGATTTGGTACTCATGGTATCACCTACCAATTAGTACCCTCAGATAGCTCTTGAAAAGTTAAGATAGGAACGTGAAATTAATTTTACTCCATCTCTAACGGTTTTGCTACCATCAGGATTTGATAAATTTAACAATTTCTAAAAAAAAGAAAGATGACTAAAATTATTTTTTAAGAAAAAAATATTATGATCGATTTCCGCTTTTTGCTCTCGATTGGCCAATACTCAATAAACGCTTTTTATATAAAAGCAAAAGTTTATTACTTTTTTCAAAAAAATGCTGTTTTTAATACAACTATTTTGATCCATTCATCATAAAAGTTATGTTGAATATTAGTTTTTTTTTATTAAATAAATAGTATTAATATGTAATAATTAGTTTTTAATTTCACCCAGGACACAAATTTTTTTGATAAATAGAGAAGATAGGTAAAACATAATGATTATGTGCCTATAAACGTATGCATTTCAATAGAAGCCAATCACGCAATGACGTCACTGCGCGGAGCGAACGAATTTGAGACGGCTAGGTATCATACCTTTCGTTTATTGTATCATGATTAGTACCTATAAATAAACAACGGCTATTTTCAAGGAATAATAATAATAAAGGGAAAAATACCTACATGGTGGCCCATTAGTGTGACAGTGTCCCGTATCTCCCTTATTTAGAGACAAAAAAAAACTTAAATACAAAAATTGTAGGATATGTCGTGGCGCATACCGTAAAAATATTTTCAATTATACAGGGTGCTTCATAAAAGCCTCGCATTCGTTTATTGACTTTTTTAAATGGTATACCCTGCATATTATAGCACATTTAGATTCTACATCAAATTCTAGACACATTTCATGAACAATGTTCTACACCTATCTTCAACTGTTCTCGAAATATTGACAGTTGAAAATCGGCCATTTACCAAGTTTGACAGCCTGTAAACTCTAAACGGCTAAAGATAGAGCAAAATGGTTTGCACTTTCCTATCTTGGTTTTTCATAAGCTATTGTTAGACACTAACGTTTTATTTAACCACAGGTTAAATTTAACCGGAACTTTTTAATCCCTGGTTAAATAAATATAAAGTTGGCGATAAACGATAGCTTATGAAAAACCGAGATAGAAAAATCCAAACCATTTTGCTCTATCCTTACCCATTTAGATTGTACAGGCTGTCAAACTTGGCAGATGGCCGATTTTCAACTGTCAATATTTCGAAAAACTTGGAGATAGGTATAGGACATTATTCAAGAAATGTGTCTAGAATTTTATACAGAATCTAAATGTGCAATAATATACAAGGCATTCCATTAAAAAAAAGTCAAAAAACGAACATGATTTTATAAAGCACCCTGTATAAATGCAAATATTTTTACAATATGCACCACAACATATCTCACAATTTTCGTATTTAACTTTTTTTTTAACTCTATAATGAAGGGAAATAGGGACTTTGTTAGACTATTTGGCCACCTATATATGGGAAAAGTTTGAGCAGCGGCTACAATATCATTTAGAACAAAGTCTACAAAATAAATAATAATACCAAATATTATATTTCTGGAAACTAGTTTCGCCCAGCGAGCGATCGCCCGACCGGCTCAAGGTCAGGTTGTAAACGACAAACACACACCACGTGGCCTCGCGCCGCTGCCAGCTTTTACCAGAAGAAATAATTCTAAATAAATTCATGTGTTTGGGCGACAAGGCGGTGTGTCGAATCAGCGATTTAGTCTCAAAATCTTTATTCCAGGATTATGGACCTTTGAAAAATGTCTAAATTATGATCCACTAGGGTCGTATAGACTTATTTTTTTTTGTTAATTATTTCCCCTAATATATTAAAAGTTAAAATTAAAATATTCAGTTTTTTATACTATACTGCCCTAGATACAGTAATTCTAAGCGAGTTTTATACTTGACTATTTTTCAATATTATGCATATTAACCAAAAAAATTGGGAACGAAAAAAATACTGCTGATGAATTCCCTTAAGCACATATTATATAATATGTTGATTAGATTTAAGTCTACTTCGGCACATTATGGATGTCTTACAGCTCGGTGCAATTTATTTCTAAAAATGTGAATTTGAAATGTATTTCATTTTCATTATCATGTATATTAAAAAGTTATTATTATATAAATGAATAAAATGTTCTTCTCATAGGAATTTAGATAACACAATATAAGAACGCAGCATTATTTATTTTTTAAATATATTAATACTAATTAATTAAATATACATGCATGTATGGAAACGAGTAACTCCAATTTTACCGAAAATAAGAGTGCTGTCGTATCTTGTACATAATAGATGTATCCACAGCCGTGTATTGAAAAACAATGTTTAAAAACCCATTTGACTTGAAAATAAAGTCATAAGCAATACCCTGCTATTTTTCCACAAGTAAAAAACATCAAAGTAGAATTTTGAATGCTGAAATATAGTTATTTAGGTGATTTCACTTTACTGCTTGTCATTGAACACATCACATGTATAAAGTAAATTTAAAAAATTTCCTTTATACATTGGAAATTAATTCTTGTTCAATCGATACACAAATCGTTTTAGGAAAACTGAAAACAATATTCATTTTAGATTGTTACTCTATACAGGAATTTATTTCCAATTATTTTAGAGCCCTTTTGACAATATACAATAGTCTGATAAATAAGCGATTTCTTTACCTAGTGATTGCGTGTCGTTACTATCGTCTGGTACTTCTGCTGTATCGTTACATTTATCATCAGCTTTAAGTTGCATTACTAATGTTTGGGCGGCGGCTTGAGCGTCACCTTCATAAGCTAGAAGGAAGTTTTTATATTAATACCATTAAACAATTTAAACATAATAAAACTACTACTCGCTCTACAACCCAGAGCAGGATTTGCATGTGCCACTACTATTATTTCAATGTATCTTAACCATACAACTTGATTTATAGTAAATTATACTATACAGTGTGTAACAAAAGTCTGGAACGATTTAAATACCTTAAATACGTTTCTTCGACTTGGCCGAAATTCGGTATCTGTATGTAAGAACATATGACGGAGCTGTTAGTCATATTTGAAATGTTTATAGTTTTTCAGCAATCGATATAATTTTTTTAATGGAACAGACCCTAAATATTATTGATCAAAATGATTCCGCTGAGAATTCTAAACAAATTCTAACCCAAGCATTTTTTGATATATTTCGTTTAAATATTATAAGAACTGCTTATCTGAGAAAACTGATAGAAAAAAAAGTTATCTATAATAGGCTAGTGCTATCCCTAGTCTATCGTAGACAACTTCCAACACTGTTATAGGGTAACCTGCATTTAGTAATGCAATCGTCTATAGTTTGAGCAGTCTATTTTGTCCTTTGTGTTAAATATATGATATAATATGGATACTATACACTCCTTTTTTTTGTAGCATATAGGCGATAACCTGGTCACGAATTGGAATGAATTATTAACAAATAAATAAATACCTACATAAAGCAGATTGTATACCAATGTATTTTTCATATTTTTGAAATAGATTACCCAAGTATATTAGAAAATTATACCTTGCAATAATTCAACAATTTCCAGTTTATTAATTTGAATAGCAATATCTTGAGCTGTTAGGTCGAACTTATTTTTCACATCAGTTTCTGCATAGTTCCTGAGTAGAAGTTCCACCACAGCTGTGTGTCCATTTTGAACCGCCCAGTGAAGAGGAGTCATATTTAGCTACAAAATAATCATTTTAAATAGAGCATGTGTAGTCCGATTTTGCCAGTGTCAAATATTTTTGAATTTCATTTATACGCCGCATTTAGGAAAATGATGCTGTATTTTGCACTCATCGGTTTATTCATTCTAAATTTATTGATTCGATTTGCTGTTAATACGCTTGAAATTGCCGCATTTCTTAGTGTACTCTAAGTATGGGTTAGTTTGGGTTTGGTATAACGATATATTAGTATTAGCATTTATAACCCGTTGTGACTATATTTATTTTAGTTGATAAGCGAAGCACATTGCTGGGCTTGATTTATATTACATTATCGTAGAACAGCCAGCAAAACGTTTTATATTTATAAGAATTCTGTTAATAAAACCCACAAATACGCTGCATTTGACTCGTCGATCCATATTTTAATTTTGTTTTGAATATTTCATAACTTTTTGGGAACCCCTTGGTTGCTGAACACCAATTGCCGGCCGATCATTTCTGAGATCGTTAGATCGTTTTGGAACCTCTCCTTTTAAATATATTTATCTCTTAACACGGCAGGTTGCAGTTTTAGTATTGTTCCGAGTAATAGGAATGGGCTATCCTCTTGTGATTGCCGCTCTCGATTTAGATTTTTAGAGATCAATCATTTTCGTAGGAATATTTCCTAGCCTTTGTTGAAAAATTTAATTTTGGCTCATTAATTGTGGCTTCCGCTGTCGTTTACCATCATAATAAGCGCGAACTAAGTCGTTTATTATCTTAGAATTATTCCTTGTATCGAAATCACTTGGCATGTTTCAGCCCATTACTATTTCCTGTTCGGACGTAGTTTTTTAATCTCATGGAAGGAGAAAGGCAAATTGACGAAAACGAATCGAGAGTTCTTCTGAAAGTACCTTTGAAGGCGAGAAGGTTTGCTGTGAGTGCAATCATATCATATAGAGACTCCACATTTAGTATTGTGATTTAATACGATCCTTTTCTTTGGGGATTTATTGTGTTGTTTCGGTTTGTGTCTTGACACGACCGATTTTTCGGAATCTAAATACTGTACTTACTAGGTAAGCATTTTCTCTGGAATTTTTTTCCCTATGGCGTGAGAAACACGCGGATGACGCCATGACGCTAATGGTTTTTTCCCTTATTTCTAGAGGCTTTCAAGTTCGTCGAATAAGACCGAGACCGTCGAATGTCCCCATAACCCTCACACTAATGAGGTAACTATTACTACAGTTTTTTTTGCCTAAATTAATGATTTAATTGCTTTATCTGCGTTAACCTTTTTTGTACATATACCGCTATTTGCTTTGCGTCCCATATGTTATCTTATCTACTCCATTTTATCAAATCTGAATTTTTATTTTAATGTGACTTGAGTTTTGATCGTATGGGGAAGTTTATATTTTCTTCTAGGGGTAATTCATACCCATTTTTTTTATATTCAAGTTGTCTGTACCTCAGTATTTCTTTTATTTGCCGATGGTCATTGAAAATTCATTGATAATTTTTTTGGGGGAATTTGTTTTATAAAGAAAATATATTCATGCGAGGGGTGCTATAGTTTTTTTTATTAAAGTAAGGTGGCTTCGTCTAATGCGTATGGGGTTATTTTAGGGTTTTACGAGCAGGCTAGAAGCAGGTCTTACTAGCGGACCACCACTTCACCCTCAGGGCCAGTGCCCTAGCAGTACCAGCAGGTGCCCGGCACCTTTACCAGAGTTCGACGGATCTAAGTGGTATCATACAGAAGCTTAAGTTTATTTACTCATTTATTATTATTAATCGCTCTGAATTTTCTTTTTCTTTAATATAAATCAAGCATTGACAGGTTTTAAAACAATTTCAATAATTTTATTCCTTTCATTCATTTATCGAGTAACATAACCGCTCTGAATTTTCTTTTTCTTTAAAATAAATCAAGCATTGACAGGTTTTAAAACAGTTTCAATAATTTTATTCCTTTCATTCATATATTGAGTAACACAACCGCTCTGATTTTTTTTTTATAATATAAGTCAAGCATTGACAGCCAAGCTTTCAATAGTTTATTCTAATTTTATTCCTTTTATTAATTTATCGAGTCATTTGATTTAATTATTGTGGCCGTTCATTGCTACATATTACCATTGCTACATTTAAAATCAGTGCAGCTATTAGCGCACGCATACCTAGTTGTAATTAGCTTAATTAACATCAAAGTGATCACTTCGGTTAGTAGTATTTAGTGCATTTAGTTGTAAGGCATACAGAACCGAGTATTAACAACAGAATTGGTCTCCGTACAATCACCATATTGTACCTATTAGTAGTTAAATTTAATAGTCATTTGACATTCTTTTGTCTTTAACTAACAACATCTCCATTTAACTTGCCACTTTACTCCAGAGAGATTGATGCTGTGTTTTCAAAAAAAAGAACTTAGTAGCAAATATATTGTTTCTTAAATTTTAGATTGTGTTTTCTTGTTAAGTTCAGCTTGAGTACTTTTTGATTTAATAAGCCAGCCTATATTCTCGTTTTCTTGTTAGGTTGAAATTAAATACCTTTTGATTTAATAAGCCGGCCTAGCCACCCTGCACAACACCAGCGGAGCTTTTTCAGTTTAATTGGTCAGAACTGGTGGCGCTCTAACGACCCCACTACCGGGGCCGGGCATTTGCAATACGGCTCTCCGGGGCTAGTTTTTTTTTAATTGGAAAAAAATTACTTTTAACTTTAATCAGAAAAACGTGTTGCACATGCTCAACGGGCAGTGGTATAATCTTTGTAATCATAAGTTATTGATGTCAATATATAATATGTTTACACAAGTCAAATAGGGATAATATTATTTACCCTCTTCCTATATCGAACTATGTCATTGACAATTTAATCAAAGATGCCAGTATTCTCCTCATCCCTTCAAATGTGCGAAATGCTCATTTAAAGTTAAAGCCAAACTTAAAAAAATAGCTTTGTTATCAAAAGACAAAATAACTGTCACTGGCAAAGCCATACTTACATCTATACCTAGAGCATTATCAGCTAGAACAAATAAATAAATGGAACTAACACATTGGAGGAGAGTTATTAATATTATACTTGTCAGACATAATCCAAATTAAAATAAAGTGCATACAAAGATAAGGACAGGAACAACACGCAGTTGATGCCATTTGACAAAAGGTTTAAAAGAATAATAAACAGCAAATTACTTTATTCTATCAATATAAAATTCATTAAAAATCTACTTTAAATCAAAACCCTTTTTATCTGTCTTCGAAACCTTTTGGCGCATCCTAGCTTCTTAACTTAAGAGGAAAAGGTTAAACATTTTCTTCCCTTCATATGTAAAAAAATTTCTGACCAGTTCTGTAATAAAGATAGACAAGGCGAGACCAGCTGGATGTGTAATTAATGTAAGGTGTGGATAAAAATAATGCACTCCGTTTCAAAAATAGACACAACATAGGGTCAAAATTGCATGTTTTACGAATAAGGGACGACAAAAGTCCAGCCCTACACATATATCTAATTGCCCTCTTTTGCGAAATGAATACCGAGTTAAATAAATACTGTGGTCAAGAGCGCCAAACGGGAATTCCATAATGGAAGTGTGACTATTAATGCAAAGTATGAATTTCTTGCTATGGAGAAATCTAAATTATTCGATATAACCCTCAATGCATAGCAGCTGAGGACATTTCTTCTTCTAAATTCAATATATGACTAACTTAAGTGAACTATCAATTGTTAATCCTAAGAATTTACTTGAATCACACTTTTCCAAATAGATGTTAACCAATAGTATTTGATATAATGAATGATAACAAATTTGCATCACATCATTGTTTTATTTTCTTTTTATCAAATCAGCAGTAATATTAGATTTAAGTCTTTTAAAGTGAGTGTCATGCCAGAGAATAGTAGTATCGTCGGCAAAGAAAGTGAATTTTCCTGAGGCAGGTCATTCACATAAATCAAAAAGATTAATGGAACCAAGCAGATCCCTGCAGAACACTTGAGTTTTGTTATTAAACGCAACCACCTGAAACAATCTAAAAGATAAGAGTGAAACCACTCCAAAGCTGTTCCTTTAAAACCAGACGCCTCTAACTTGCATAGCAGTATGCAACCCAATCGAAGAATTTTGGCAGATTACAAAACCCTGGCGCTGCAGCTTCCCCTGCGTTTAGATGGACGTACAGATCTTCGACGAATGCGAAAATGGCATCAACTGTACCCCTCGAAGTTTAGAATCCAAACTTCTGGGCACTCCCTAATCCATTCCGGAAAGAAACTATCCGCAATTAAACAAGTTTTTCCACTATCTTTGCCAACGTGGGCAATCAAGCAATTGGGTGGTAGTTAAAAGGGTTGTTACGATCTCCACCTTTGAAAAGCGGGACCACGATAGCCTCCTTAAGGCAAGATGAAAATTTCCACACAATAAAAAACCTGTATAAAGCCTAAGACAAAACGTGAGAAAAGCTTTAGTACGTAATGCCAAAAATACTCTTATGAACATCCTATCCCAACCATATACGTTTTTATTTGTTATTTGACCAAGAGAGTTCTCAATTCCGATAGCAGTAGTTGGAACAATGTGTCACGACACCAACACGCGACCCAAATAATCTCCAAGATCCTGTCCCTCCTTGTATTAGTATATTGTCTGCTAGTTTGCCAGCGATACTATAATAGAATGAACTGAGTTTATCTGAATTCAGGCTGCTAGGAGTAGATGCTTTAATATTCCATCCTCGTAGATCATTTACAATTCGCCAAGATTCCTTGGATTTATTCACCTCCATCACTTTTATAACACATGTTAACAGATCTTTGTTCCTTCAGCCAAGTCTGCCAGAAATATGTGACCAGCACCTGGAGTTTCAACTTCAATACCAAATTGTGTTGTTAACTGTAGAATACAGGACAAAAATGCATTAGCACAAAATGCGTATATCCGTTTTGTCTATAATGTTCGAAGATTCCATCACAAAACGCCTTTGTATGTTATATACTAAAGATTGAATACCGGGTTACACTCTATTTTGGGCTATTTATTTGTAACATTCTCAAACAAAAATAATGTCCACCTTACCTTTGGCGTTATACAGTGGCAAGACAAGACTTACACAACCCTAATCCTCGAAATGTCATAAAATTCAATATACTCAAACATATACTTCTAAATATAGATTATTTTTCTTTTCTAGCCATCTCACTGCTAAACTATGATGTATATAATTTATAACAAATAGCACAACATTTGCTTTTAAAAGGAAGTACAAGTCTCATCTTTTTCACCGTACCATGTGATAGATTTAATTGTTTAAAATATGTATGCAAATCTACGTTTCTCATATTAGTTAATTCGTTTAGGTTAGTTTAGCCTTAGTTCTCCTAGGTAATATGGAAGAGCGCCTTGCGAATACTGCCTCTTACATAATTGTTGCATAATAAACGTTTTTCTATTCTATTATCAGAACGTTGCAACCTATTTCGGTTTTTTTTTTCAAATTGTAATAATTGTTCTATACATTTTTTGATATCCATTTAAGTAATTTAAGAAAATTTCATTATCCATTGCTAATTTTCGGAGGTAATGAAGTGAATGTATAGCAGTCATCTGTAATCCCTTGGAATACCAAGGTATTCTTTTCTTTTTGTTATATTAATAAAGGAAAAGGCAACATTAAAATTTCTTGTTAAAATCTCATGAAAATGTTGTAAGGTAGTCACAGTGGTTAAAACATTATACCAGTTCCACCACAGATCTATATAGCTACGCAACAGATACCTCTTCCAATGCTTTTTGCGCGGGGCCAAAAATGTTCACCGGCTTTCGGGAGCGGGTGAACAGTCGTCTAGGAACGGGTCGGTGTTGCCAAGTTATCACGTCGAACAATATTTCTGCTGACTTTTTGACCCGCTCAAATCATCAATTTTTATTATTAATATTTATGTATCAAATTAACACAAACATATTATTTTAGAAAAATACGATTTTAACATTTTTTATTAAGTACGATAGTTTATTAATGAAACGGCAATTTAAATGAACAAATTTATAATATTGAGTTTAAAACAAAATTAAATGGTACTTTGACATGTCGATAAACATTTCAAAAATTCCTTTGATCTTCAGAACAAAAATCTGCGTGATAATATTATTACTTAATACAAATAAGAGATATTACAGTAAAAGTTAACAAAATTTGTAATGACCGTTTACACCGATATTTAAGGTGAGTTTTAGCCCATGTTCAAGCACACCATTCACTGAATTTGCCAAGAAAATGAGTAAAACCATAATGTGATATGAAAGGTAAACTACAGTTCGCGACTTGGCAACATGGAGGGGCAAAACACGTCTAAATAGGAAAATATTTAAGTTTACTGCATTATTGGCGAGCGACACTTTTAATACCGGAGTAGACATCTGTTGCGTCGCTATATAGATCTGTGGTTCCACACAATAAGACAAACTGATCAAAATCTCTTTGTAAGCAGATCATAGAACCCAGTATTAACAGTTAAATATTTTACTTCATTATTAAAATCTGAACATAAAACATCCAAAATTTTATTGATGATGATAGCTAAAAACTGTGTTGGATAATCAACATGCTTTGCCAGATTAAAAGAAAGATGCTATCCAATAGCTCAGTATTTCGGTTACATTTTTCATGATAATATACATTCAATCACCCAAAAGAATAAAACAGTCGTTCACAAAGATATCAGTAAACATCACTTCCAACTTTTCTAAAAAGAATTCCATATTTGAAGACAGTGATCTATAAATACATAAAATATACACATTTAGCTTACAGTAATAAAGCATTGAAAAGTAAAACACATTTTCTTCTACTCTCTTATCAATACAAACAGAATTAAAAGTATCCATAATCAAATTACCACCATGCAAATATTGCAGCCTGCGAGGTACTTCAACAACGGGACATAATTAGGGATATAAAGTGGTTCACACCAGTGCTCTAGATTGTCAGAAAGACAGTGGTAATTCGAAATTGTAGAGACGACTAAGATACCCATAAGAAAATTTAGCATCCAACTCCCTTGAGTAGTTATCAAAAGAAAATTTTAAGCTGTGATATTGGTGCATTTTGTAAATGGCAAACAGGACTTGGACGAATGTTACCAATGGCGGCCCGTTCGGCACGTCAAGTGGTAAAATAATTTGCAAAAATTCAGTTTGCTACTTATGCAATGAACTGATATATCACTCATCTAGTTTAACTTGGACAGGAAAATACAAGCTAGCAGGCTGATTCCCATTAAAAGTCTAAAGAACGTTAAGCCTAGGTTGCGGTAGGTTTGAAAGTGGTAGGTTCATGTCAACGCCCTTCCACTGCGTCTAGTGTGAGTCACATCTTATTTACATAAGCTCATCTTAAAACAGCATTAATTACTTACCATATCTCGACAGTTAACATCAGACCCATGTAAAATAAGGGTTTCAACAGCTTGATAATGACCTTCATAAGCAGCTAAATGCAGTGGTGTCCTATCTACTTTATTCCTAGCATCCTTTGAGATCCCACCTTTGAGCAGCACCTCACAAACTTCGATTTTGTTATTTTGAGCAGCTAAATGAAGGGGACTAGTTCCTAACTGAGAAATAAATTTGATATTAACGAGTTATTAACTTCAGTTACTATAAGAAATATATTTAGTTAGTTGACACATTTTTGCTAAATTAGTTAGAAAAAATATTAATTGGACTTAGCAATGTTATTGCTTAACCTGTACAGATTATTTGGCAATTTATATGCCCACTGTACCTATCTTCAGTTTCAAATTTCTAAAGCTTCATATAGGATTGCCGTTTTCAAATTTTAAGTTAGTTATCAGTTTGAGTGATTTCCTGGACTAAGTTGACCCAGAATATTGTAAACTAAATCTGCAATACTATTCGTAGCACTAGTTACCCAATCTGAAGTAAATGGAGATCCTTGACTTAATAATGTCTTAACTTCCTGTGCATCACCATCTGAGGCGGCTTTCAGTAAATGTTTTCCCAATTCATTGATTGACTGTAATGCAGTTGTTACCAAAGGTGGATCATCAACAGTACAAGTCTACAAAAGGATATCCTAAATTAGATACGACATTATTTTAACATAATACCAAAGTTGGTAATAAAACTGTGAAAAAGTTCATTTTAAGAAAAACTTATGACAAAATGATTCAGTTCTCACCCAAAGTCATTATTTCACTTTGAATGTATTATTTTATTTTGTTTTGTAAATTCTTTAAGAGATTTGGACTAAAATAAATACCTTTGAAATAAATCAGAGAAAATAGCACTCATTAGGTAATGTAGATATTATAAATCAAAAGATATAACTATAAAAACGCAAATAATATTTTAAATTATTAAGGATTCTGTGGTATCACAAGTTGAATAAATCAAACTTCCACCTGTATATACACCACCTAAAGAGTGCTATTTTCTCTGATTTATTTCAAAGGTATTTATTTTAGTCCA
>MU182162.1:74399-147174 GCA_016904865.1 Pissodes strobi
ATGTATATATATATATATATATATTTGTTACATATATAATGTTACATAATTTAGAAATTATTGGTAAATTAAATTCATTACACAGTGGCAGTAGCAGCAGCAAAACCAACAAAAACTAACCAATATTAACTAAAAAAGTGAATTAGTTTAAACAAAGTTTGGCCAAAACCTCCACTCAACTCCTAAAATTTCGTTATTTTTGTGTTCCTGTTATATCTATGTCACCGCTTTTTTTCCGCTTAATAATACTTTGCCCAAGATTTTAATGGTCAAATATAAATATGACTTATGATTGTTTTATTATGTATGCAACAATTTTTTAGAAACAGCAGAAGCCGGTATTCTAAACAATGACCCTTGGTTTGTCTACCTCGCTTTAGCAAACACACAACAAATTTTAAAAAACTTAATGGATGAGAAATTGACAGTTTGTAGCTTGAATACAAAGTTCAGTGGTTAATATGTTAATGTAGAGATTGATTAAAGACTTTGTTTAAGCTACCAAGGTACAAATCGATATCGCTATAAATATCAAAAATTAATTCCTTTAGTAAGTTGGTTCTCTTAATTTAAACATTTCCTAGGAAACCAGCACGTAGACTATAAGAGAAACATTACTATAGTTCTACAGAATAAGAGTTAAAGAAACACATCAACGGCGAGCAAAAATACAGATGAATTATAAGTACTCTTTGACTCCTTCGAGGAAGTATAACATGCCTTGTATATTTTCTTTGGGTTCTCCAAGCCAGATACAAAGACTAAGTTGGGGTTTGGCACTTTCAGCAAAAAGCATTGCCATACAGTTTTATTAAGATATGATTCAAACTAAATTTATAATCTATAATTAAGAATGATAACAAACTGGAATTGAATATTACACCTATATGCAGTAATTTAAAAACAAAATTATCGATCTCTCTTACTTTTTATCTGCAATTTTAATAACCGAGTAAACGATTCGAGAGAGGAGGCACGCTTGACTCAGGTCAGGAATGAATTGAAGAGGCTGGCTGCATTGTAAGAAAATGATCGTTGGAAGAAGGCAGTGCGGTGCTTAGGAATACTAATCAAGTGCTTGTGACGGGTCATACGTGAGTGGACATCCGCGCCGGTGATCAATCTGTTAAATAAATATATCGGTCTTTGGGTTTGGATCACTTTATAGATGCATTTACCCAATTGGATATCAAATCTTTCCTGAATATTAAACCAATTAGAAGCAGAAAACTGTTGCGAAATATGATCAAATTTACGAAGGTTAAACGAAAATCTTAGACGAGAATTTTGTATCATTTGTAAACTATTTTTGTCCTTTTGGGTTAAACCCGGCCAATAAACTATATTGCAATAATTTAGATGTGAAAGCACCAAAGAGTCCGTCAATTTCAATTCAATATTCGGGACAAGAATATCTTTGTGAACGTAAAGGAATTTTAATTTAAAAATTGATTTTTGAATAATAGACGATACATGACTGCTAAATCTTAATTCGTTATCCAATAATACACCAAGATTCTTGCAAACAGGCGTTGGCTGTAGCAAAACTTCATTGAGCATCACTCTCAAATTAATGAGATTCTTTTTTCTATCAACAACCATGTTCTAGATTCATTTAAAATGAGATCACTGAATTTAATATTTGCTGCTTTAATTCAAATTAAAGTTCAAATTCATTTATTATGCTAAATACACAAAGTCCTTCCAGTCGTCAAAAGGCACTGAATAATGATCACATCAGATTACAAAGGTCACAAAAAAATACATTACAATTTCACTTAATAAAGAATTACACATTAACATTCACTCAACATGTCAACAAAACATTGACCAACAATCCGTTATTAAAAGGATAAGGAATACAAACGCATTAAAATTACAATAAAATGTCAAAAATTAAAACACATATACATACATTAGAATAACTATTAAAATGTAAAGTTGAAAAATTACTCTACGGTGTAAAATGTATTTCTAATTAAAAAAGTTTTTATTTCTTTTTTAAAGTTCTTATGAGGCAAGTTTTGCATAGGTCGTGGCAGCAGTTAAAGAGCTTCACAGCCATATATTCAGGCTTATTTTGACACTTTCCCAGCCTGCAATATGCTGGAACCAGATCACGCCCTTGCTTGATATTAAAATTACGGAGGTCTCCATGGGTTAGCAGTTTACCATGTTGTTTTATTAAAATTAGGTTCTCCAGAATGTAAGCAGAAGGGAACGTCAATATACTCAGACTCGGGAAAGCACCCCTACAGTCATCCCTGTACCCAAGACCAGCCAAAATCCTCACTGGTCTACGCTGCAGTCTGAAGACCCTGCAAGAGTGGACCGAGTTTTCCCATGCAATTATGCCATAGGACATCACACTATGAAACCGTGCATGATACGATGTCCTGATGGTCTTATTCGATAGACATCCATACAGTTACGCAGGACGAATACGCTGCTTTCAAGCTTTCCACACACACTCTCCAAATGTACATCCCGTTTCAGTGTTGAATCCAAATAGACTCCCAGGAATTTAGCATTATTTCCAGTGTTGTTGGTACTGTTAATTTGTCTTAATATAAACATGACATTACATGTTTTATCTTGGTTTAATAGGAGTCTATTGGAAACCATTGTTCCACTTCAGACTGTGTCTCCCACAGCCTCCTCTCCGCTATTTGCTCCGAGTCCCCTGTGATATAAAGTGTAGTGTCATCAGCAAACAGCACTGATTTTGTCAGCCACTAAGATTAAAAATAGTACTGGGCCTAGTATAGATCCTTGCGGGACACCAGTATTCAAGCTTGCAGGGGCTGATGACCGAACAATCTGAGATCGGTCTTTAAGATAAGAATGCATCAAGGTAATACTTATTTCGCTAAACTTATAGTACTTTAATTTGCGGAGAAGAAGGTCATGCGAAACACAGTCAAAGGCCTTACTTCCCAAATCGGAATGCCAATAGAGTCTTTATTGCTCAGAAGAGGATCGTCCGAGTTGCACTGCGTATGAATTATAGAGAATCTTGCAGGGGAAAGTTTAGATTGTTGAATATTGTGACAGTTCCATCATTATATATTTATGTGTGTTCTGTGTTTGTTCGAAGTAATGGTGGTTTTTTTTTCTAGAAGTAGGGATGTCTCTGATAATATTAATACAAGAGGTAGAAATGATTTGGTTGTGCCTCCTCATCATACATCTTTATTCCATAAGGGTCCTCTAGTGGGATGTATTAAGGTTTACAATAAGTTACCAATACACTTGAAAAATATACAAAGTCTGAGTTCCTTTAAAAATCAACTCAAAAAGTTTCTTATAGAAAACGAATTTTACTCCTTGGAAGAATATTTTAATATGGAGAATTTGTGTTCAATGTTTTTAGTGTTAATGTTTTTATGACCCTCGTTGTGACCATTTTAAATTTGTATAAGTCTTTTATTGACCTGCAACATTGCTTTCTGTTTGTTCTATTTTTTTAATTTGTATTTGACGGACTTTTTGAATGTAGTATAGGTTTAGTTTGTAAGATCTTTCCTTTTTGTTCTTTGTTCTAGTGCCATTATGACGTTGTCGATGTTCAAACTGAATGTTTATGACAATAAAGACATTATTATTATTATTACTGATTCTCAAATGCATCCAAGAAATTCCAATAAACCACTCACAGTTCCCATGCCCTGTCTAAAGCCATACTGAGAAATAGAGAAAAGATTGTTTGATTCAAGGGAGTAAACCATTTGGTTGGATATCGCTTTCTCAAATATTTTAGAGACAATAGGAAGTAAAGAGATTGGTCTATAGTTATTAACATCGTTAGGATCCCCTTTCTTAAATTTTGGTGAGACCAGAGCTTTTTTCAGGCTACTGGGAAAAAATATTCTCACGAATGCATTGATTAATGAGTTTCGCAAGCGGTACGATTATTATGTTTTTTATTGTTTTTAATATCCTAACATTAAAGTTGTATATATCTAAGCTGCTTTTGTTTTTCAATTTATCGATAATATCTCTAACCTCTATGTAGGTGACCTGTCTGAAGTTCAAACCATTGTTCACTGAGGGCAAATTAGTTAGATAATGAATTCGATCAATATCAGTTTGAGGAATTTCCTTATGTATACTGGAAGCAATGCCTGCAAATAAGTCATTGAAGTCTTGGGGACGAGCTTGGGGATCAATCTGATTGGTGTTTTGTTTTTTAAGTTTCCCTCTTTTGGAATCGACTATATTCCACATGCATTTAGTGGGGTTGTTTGAGTTGTTAATAGCCGGATCATTTGACAACCTTTTTTTCCTCTTGATTTCATTCTTCTAACTTCCTTTCAGTCTTCTATACTCACCCAGGTCATTCACTGCGTTATATTGCTTAGATACTTCATTCAAAATATTTACTTGCTCTCTCATATGTTTCAGATCCTCACCAAACCAGCCCACCCTGTTTATCTGGCCGGCCTTACTCAACAGGTCTTTTCAGGGAATGACTACAAGTGCGCCTCCACAACGAGGCCATGAAGCACCCAAATATGTCCTCAACCCCCAGATCTGCACCATCCACAAAATCCCATGAAAATTCGTCCACAACACCGTAAAACTGGTACAGCTCTGTAGAGTTACAGGCCGAAAAGTTTCAGTTGCCATACTGCTGGATATTCTGGGCACAGTGTCAAACTGTATAAATTGGCCAAGGTGGTCTGAGATATTGAACTCCACATTCCGAGCCCAAAGTGATTCCATATCAAAATTGAGTTCATCGCAGTATCTTTTTTTGTAAGTTGATAAAACTGCCTTTGGCAAGGCAGTGGGATTGATTTTGTTTAAAGAAACAAGGAATTTGTAAGAGATTGTTAGATACATACAAAAGTATGAAAATTATTAAATGTAAGAATAGTTTAAATAGAGTTAGGGGACTTATTCCCTATAGTCCACTGTACTGGTTGATCAAGTGTAACTGAAAGAATTTAAAGAATGGGTCCAATAAAGAATTTGTTTCCTTTGATTAAGTAGGTGGTTAACGAAAATAGACCTAGGCAGATACCATTGTACTGGCTGATGAAGCCTGACACAAGGAGTTTCCAGAATCCGTTCTTTTGGGTTTCGCTTGATTAAGCAGATAGTTACTGAAAATAGAGTTAGGTAAAGACAGCTCTGATGATGCTGACATGGTTAGCGAAACGTGCATCGAGTGAAAAATTCTGTTTCGGTATTGTGGATAAAACTCTAGGTCAAAAGTAGGAAAATCAAAGTAATGTAAACATGAGCTCTTCAGATAAATATTGGTTTTACTGTAAAAAATCTGTAGGAAAGTATGTTATATATAATTTTTGTAAAACAAACGGTTTCCACGAAAGTTGTGCTAAAAGGGCATGTACAGTTCTCAATGGTTCTCTAAAATGTTCAGCATGTGACAAAAGTGAGGTTATGGACGAAAGAAACATAAAGCAAACCCCTGGGACACTTCCGATTCGACTTCGGTCGAGTGTACACGCGTTCGGTGAAGGCTCTTTGAGCGCCATTGGCACAGGCCATTGAGCGACACGTGGCAAACGTTTAGTGACCGCTTTTCTCCCCGAGGTACAACCGGACGTCATACCCAGCGTAGTCTGTGCCTTTCAGAGTTTTCAGCCAGAATATATTATGTGCCTTTCAGAGGTTTCATAGCCAGAAGAAATACCCATTCACGCCGGTACCCAGGCCGGGAGGGACCGGATGTCCCTGTGGGACCATTTCTTTCTGTGCAGTTCAGTTGCTTATATTTGTTCAAAAATCGGGAATCACCAGGTGCACAGGCGTCTTACTGGTTTTTCCTACCAAATAGTCCCCTCACACTGGAACAACGTGTAATTTATGCCTGAGGGTAGCCGTGCCTCTAAATAAGCGCCGGAAAGAGGGGTGTGCTGGCGGATTGCCTTGCAGCAAAGCCAACCGTTCCCTGAAAGGGGAACACTAGAAGAAAGAAAGAAAGAAACCCCTGGAACTTCGCTAGTAATGGAAATAGCAGATAACTTACTCCAAAGTAATATTAACCCATTAACCGCCAATGTTCCATTTTTGGGACGAATTTTTATTAATATTTTTTTTTACGTCAAATATTTTTTCTGTCAGATTTTTAAATTAGCAACATTTAAACTTATGAAACTTAAGTTATTTATCAATTTTTTGATAGTTGCTGCATTGCCATTGGCATAAATGGAGATTATAAATGCAATATTTCTGGAGTTTTAGAGTAAAAAACTGAAACGTAAATATAAAATTTTACGACAATAAAAATTTACATGTTACCTGTTATTGCTAATAAGTATTAGTGTTTAGTACTTTAATGAAATATGCTATTTAGTATTTTCCAAAGTAATTTGATATATAAGTAAAATCGCCATTTTGTTTGCGTCCCATAAATAGGACGATGCACATACGGGTATTTGAACGATCTAGGCGGCCAAAAAACAAATTAACAAAATGTGTTAAACCAGTCTAAACTTGACTGCCTGAGTTAAGTGACATTCTAGAGAATATTATCCAGCCCTTCTTTCACCTCCTTCGCGCATGTCGCGCTGACAGCGTCTGTCAGAAACTGACAATCAAACCTCGCGTAAAGGGTAGTTCATATAGCAACGAATCACGAAATACGAATCACGAATTTTAACCCCATTGGTCAGAATAATTGACGGGAGAGTTGACAGGTGCATAATTTAAGATTTTAGGAATTCGTGAAATTTAAAATATACGGCGCGGGAAACTTGAGTTCATTTCAAGATTTCATTCATATTGGTTTTTAGGTTAGATTAATTTAGTTTTGATTTGTTTTCGTTATTTTTTCGTATGTATGATGTTTGATTCGCCCTTATATATTTACCTATGATATGTGAAGAGTTTTATGTAAATAAGATATTTTTTGTTTTTATAATTATTATAAGATAAGCTCTTTATGACAACCGGCAGCTAAATATCTTAAAATAAAATATGAAAATAATAATGAACTACGGTTGATATTGACGCTCTACTGTACCAATAATATTAACTGCTGGTGATAAAAGTTTTATCTTAAAATATACCTATATCTAAGTGTAAGAGATAACGTCTCTGGTGCTGATATTGGCTCTCGGGTGTGGTATTTTTTTTGTATATGGAGAAATCTTTTCCACAAGGAAATCGAAGTCTTTCAAAGACATTTTATGGTAGTTCCTAAATATTTTCTCCTCATTTACGCTAATTTTTTGCACGAAATTGTGATACTCCATGCGACCACCGTTGCTTAAAGATCTCACAGACACCAATAGACCTATTCCTATTATTCTTTTTTATCGCATCTTAAGCAGCAAGTAAGCTCCTATTACACGTCTATGTCTATGTCGGCAATAAAATAACAACCATCCTAACCTATCGTTAAAGGTAAATGTCACAGTGAAAATTTGACATTTCCTAGAAACGTCTACGAATTTCGTCTTCGTATGAAATGGTCAGTTTTCACGAATTTGTAAAAACAACGATTCGTGATTCGTGTTTCGTGATTCGTTCCTATATGAACTCGGCTTAAGTGTCCCGTCCTTGGCGATTTTGGGAGAACGTTAAGTTTGAAGGTGAATAATTATTTTTTTACGTTAATCTTGTACGGAAAAGTGATGGATCCTGATAATACAGGTAATTACCTATTATACTGTTACAACACTTTAGTAATTTTATTGCTTATGTTTATACTTTTAATGATTTAAAAGTAACACGTTAAGTAAGGATTGTCTTTCAAAGTATTTTTATTTATCAAGGTATTAGTTATATTAGCCGCGGAAAAGCGCGGATGTGTAAAGTCTCAGTACTTTGATTTTTTTTTTTCGACAAAAAAGTCTAAAAATGTGAATGAAGTTTTATGCATTGTAAAACAAAGTTTGTTGGTTTCAGGCTCAGTGGTATCCTGGGGAGTAAGGATAGTGACCCGAAAATACCTATTCGATCTTATGAAAAACGAAAATATGCTTAATTTGGAAGCAAAACTAGTTTTCTTAAAAGATCAGCTTTTGTCGGGTGAAGAATACACTGAAGACCGATCCAAAAAGTTTAAACTCAGTTTTGCACATTTCAAATCAGAAATAAAACAAAGGTGGACAAAAGCCCATAAAAAATAAGTTTTTCTTAAAAACAATCGTGTGTGGTTAGAAGGACCGTTTGAGATTCCCGTTGCTACGCGAAATCGACCTGGCCGTCCTCGCAAATCTTTTGAACAGTCCAGCGAAAGGAGGAAGAGAAGGAAAACACAGGAGCTTCGCTCTACTTTAGAAGAGACTGTCATTGTGCCCGCAGCGCAAGTTGAGTTGAGGAACTATGGAAAAAGAGATGCTTCCAATATACTGAAAGATATTACAAGCACCCCAACACGTGCAAAAATATATTGAAGAGCTTATTCCACATTCAAAACTGAAAGAAAAAATCGTTTGACACCAATGCAAGCATTAAAGATGTTTGTAGATGCTGATTTAACAAGAGGGCAATATGAAATAATTAGAAAAACTAATAAGAATTTCTTTCCGTGCTATAGTCTAATACAGCAAGCAAAAAAAGAGTGCTATCCGCCACCAGAAGCGTGCATAGTGACAACCACTTCCGTCGAATGCAAATTGCAACCCTTGATTGATGTTACCGTTAGACGCCTATCCGAGTACCTGGAAGAAGTCTTATTAACAATCGAAGAGCAACAACGAGATACATTAAACATTATATGCAAATGGGGAAGTGATGGATCGCAGCAATCCCAGTTTAAACAAAAATTTGATAGTGATGAGGATTCAGATGCGAATATTTTTCAGAGCTGCTTTGTACCTTTGCGATTAGTTTCTGGTAAAGATAATGAAAGAGTACTGTGGGAAAATCCAACACCTTCTTCTCCGCGGTTCTGCCGACCAATTAGATTCCGTTTTATGAAAGAGACTACCTATATCACAAATGAAGAAATTGCCCACATCAAACATTCCATAAACTCTTTAATCGCTACAGAGGTTGATATAGATGGAAAAATGTTCTTCATCAAGCATTTGTTTGGTATGACAATGGTTGACGGAAAAATATGCAATGCAGCGACTGGCACAACATCTACAACATCTATATCTGTGGTGCTACTTCCAAAGACTTTAACCAATTGGAAGTTAAAAGGGAAATATCTCTTGAAGCTATTGAATTTGGACTCTCCATTTTACATGCCAGAATATGATTGTTCGAGAGCATTCTCCATTTAGCATACAAATTGCCCATACAAAAATATAGAGAAAAAAAACAGAAGAGGAGAAACAAATAACAAAAGAGAAGAAAAAAGAAATACAGACCAGATTTCGCAATGAAACTGGTTTGTTAGTGGATATGCCAAAAGCAAATTTCGGAAATACGAATGATGGGCATACGAGTAGGAGGTTTTTTGAGGATCCGAAATTAGCTTCAGAAATTACAGGCATCAGTTACGATTTGATTTATAGGTAAAAAGTCATACTGGAAACCATTTCAAGTGGATATAGGATAGATGTAGAAAAAGATGACAAATATGCACTAGAAACTGCCCGTTTATACGTAGAATTATATTCGTGGCATCCAATGACTCCGACACTGCATAAGATATTGTTGCACGGAGCAGTTATAATAAAAAACGCATTGCTACCTATCGGACAGCTTTCTGAGGAGGCAGCAGAAGCGCGCAATAAACATTTCAGATCATATCGGCAAGATTTCGCGAGAAAATTTTCCAGAGAGTTCTGTAATAGAGATATTTTTAATAGGCTACTTTTGAGCTCAGATCCTTTACTCAGTAGTATAAGGACCTTAAAAAAACGGAAAATGAATTCCTTTCTACCTGAGACAATTAATATGCTTCTGTCAGCACAGCCGAATCTAAAAGTACTTTCGTCAGAAAGCGAAGAGGAAATAATGTTCGAAGAAAATTGTTTTTTTTTAATAAATAAAACCAGTTTTCATTAAAATAAATATATGTTTCTTAAAATACTATTGTTCTTGTCATTTATGACGTTTGGAATCAATCTAATCAAAAAAAAAATTTTTGGCCGCCTAGATCACTCAAATACCCGTATGTGCGATGGCCGGATGTGTGAACTATTTTGTTGATCAAATCATATTTTGATGTCCTCTAAATATCATCCCGCGCGAAACGAGCGACAAACAGCTATCTTATTAGACGGTAAAAAAGGAACGAGGGTACTTTGATTATGGTTTTGACAAATCTAATGAAATTTTGGTCATAAAATTGAACGACAGCAAACCAGTTTCCGTTATATCAAACTACAGTTCCATTGAACCATTAGGTAAGTTACAAGGAAAAAATTATACTAAGTGGGTTCTCATTCATATGTATGTTTGCAGGTACAACAAGGCGTTATTCATAAAAAGAAAAAAAGCACGGTGCTATTCCAGTTCCCAAATTGATTCAAGAGTGTAATGCTCATATGGGTGGGGTCGACATGTTAGATAAGCAAGTTTCACTTTACAGGACTAGAATTAGGTCCAAAAAATGGTGGTGGCCATTGTTTACCCAAATGTTGGATGTTGCCGTCGTAAATACTTGGAGGATGTTTGAAATAATTCATCCAGATGAGAATATTTCATTGATAGACGTTCGTCGGACAATTGCAATCGCATATCTTTCCAAGAAGTCTCTCTCGACACCAAAAAGACCAGGGCCCCAAAGATCGAAGCTACTGGGAGGTCGAGTAAGTCAGGACGTAAGGTTTGATGGACTAAATCACCTAATTATACCTATAACTACCCAAAGACGTTGTGCCGAATGCGGAAAGAAGTCCAAAAGAATTTGTGGAAAATGTGATGTACTTCATGATGCTTGCTTTGCTCCATTTCACATAAAATAGGTTTTTTTTTTGAGATAGTCATTTATTATTTAACATTTTCATTGTAAAAACGGAAAAAAATTGATTTAGCATTACACGCATTTTTTTTATAAAACGGCATGGCAAGACGCCAACGTCCCAAAAATGGGACGGCAGTTTGTAAGCGTATTTTGGAAAAAAAAAATTTTAAGCGAAATTGTATTTTTTTATTGCTAAACAGTTGCGGCGGTTAATGGGTTAAAGAGCATGAAATTAGGGAATGTTATACAAAGCAAAATAGGAGGGGTACTATAATAGTCTCGAAATGTTGTAGTCAAGAAATAAAAAGGAAACTTTTGGGTAGTCGAAATAACCGCAATATATGTTCGGATATGCTAAGTTGCAACAATAACCTGAATAGCAAGCCAACAAAAATTTATATAAATGAAGAATTAACTGCGTCCAATAGAAATCTGTTCAACATGGCATATAAATTTAAGAAAAACAATGGCTATCAATTCTTGTGGATAAAAAACGGAAAAGTCTACCTTAGGAAATCTGAAGGTAAGGCTTCCATACGTTTAACAAGTCAAGAAGATATCGATAAACTGGGAATCTCAAAAAAATAGGTCTGTGTCAACAAATAAGCTCGTATCAACGATTACGAAAGCACGGACATGTTGAAAATATTTATCAGAAATGGCAAACTACATTCAATTTTATAATGATCTTGACGAGTTCAAAACTAACAATAGTAAGCTGTCTGACAACTTTACGGTACTGTACATGAATGTTTGTTCTATGCGTAACAAACTTAATGAAATCGAAACACTTGTTAACCTCGTTAGTCTACCTGTTGCAATAGTAATTACTGAATCTTGGCTATTCCCAGGTGAAGAAAAATATTTTAATATACCGGGATATAACTTCATATATGCAACAAGGGATAAAGTAGGTGGTGGTGTTGGTATTTTGGTGAAACAATATTATAATTTCACACAAATTGATAGATTAGGTGGTATATGTTCTATGTTGTTCATAAGACTGGATGAAGTTAATATGATTTTAGGGGCAATATATAGACCTCAAGACCTGAACAAAAACATATTTTTGGATATTTTGGAAGATAAGATGGAAAAAAATTAACAAACTTAACAAAAGCCCAGTAATACTAGGAGATTTCAATATCAACTACTTGGATACCAATGACAACCATACAAATTTGCTTAGCTATTTGATTGAATCACTGAATTATGTTAATCTGAATAAAACGATACCAACTAGAGTGCAAGGCAACTCAAAAACATTGATTGATTATGTAATTTCAAACGATTGCTGCCACACTAAGAAATTAGCTGTTATTGAATACTCGTTAAGTGATCACAGAATACAGATGGTCCAAATAAAACAATTTATTCCGCCCAAAAAACAATCTTATTACACATTTACCAGCTTAAATGAACCATCTTGCAGAATAGATCTCCAACATATTGCAAACTCCTTGTGGCATGATCCAAGTCTTCTATGTGATCAAATTGTTAGAGTATTTCAAAATAACATTACACAGAGAACTGTTAAAGATCGTTTTAGGAATAAAACTACACCTTGGTTCAATATTCACTTACACAACCTAATAAAACAGCGAGATATAAGCTATAAGAGGCATTAATTGTTTCCTAATAGCACAGTACTCCATAATGAATATAAAAATCTTCAAAACACTTTAAAAGCAGCAATTGAACAAACCAAAAGGGAATATTACGAAAATCAGATTGCAAGCGCTGCTGGAAATCCAAAACGAATATGGTCAGTAATAAATTCACTGTTACCAAATAAAACAAGTAAACAACAGACTTTAGTTTCCAAACTTCATATAAATAATGTTGTTACGGAGGATTCTAAGGGTATTGCAAACATATTTAATACTTATTTCACTGAAATTGGCGGATCTTTGGCGGAAAAAATACCACAATCGAGCTATGTAAAACCCCCTATATTGAACCATCATTATATGCATAATTGGGATCATACTACTCCTGAAGAAGTTAAAGAATTAATTTCCGAGTTAAAACCAAGGAAGGCATGTGTAACAGATCGTGTTTCAAGTGATATGTTAAAAGAATTTAAAGAAGAAATGTTAATCATTCTTGCCAAATTAATAAATCTGACATTTACTACGGGATCTGTTCCAAGTGGATTGAAAACTGCTAAAGTTCTGCCCTTATACAAAGGAGGTGTCAAAACATGTCCTAATAGTTATCGCCCAATATCATTATTGAGCTCTATATCTAAGGTTATGGAGAAATGTATTAATAGAAGACTTGTTTCCTACTTTAACCAGAAAAACTTTTGGTATAGTGTACAGTATGGATTTCGTAGTGGAAGCAGTACAACATCAGCTGTTACAGATATGATTACCAACCTATTACGCCAAATTGATAAAGGTATTAATTGTGTACTCGTTTCGCTAGATCTTAAAAAGCCTTTGATACTGTGGATCATTCTGTGTTACTGTCTACATTGGAAGATGCTGGAATAACTGGTACTGTCTTGTCATGGTTCAGGGATTATTTAAGTGGTCGTAATCAAGTTGTGACTGTAGGGGATGCAGTGAGTGGTATGGCTGATATAGTGAATGGTGTTCCTCAAGGATCTATCCTGGAACCTACATTGTTCTTGACATATTTTAACTCTGTAGCACAATTACCTCTCACCGGACATTTGCAGTTATATGCTGATGATACGTGCATTGTGTATTATGGAAAAAATCCTGTAGAGACTAAACTAATTATAGAGAGTGATTTGAAAGAAATTCTTGAGTGGTTGAAGTTCTACAAACTAACTTTGAATAGTGAAAAATCAAATTTTTTGGTCATATCAAAAAAGACAGAATGGAATCGAATGCAAATAAATATGGGAAATATACCGTTAACAAAATCAGACAGCATTAAATATCTTGGATTGCATATAGATTCCAAGCTCAGTTGGGAACAGCACATTAACCACTTATGTAAAAAAATTACTCCTGCTGTTGGAGTTCTTGGCCAAGTTGCCAATTACCTCCCAATTTTTCACAGAAAAGCACTTTATCATTCACTAATTGGTTCACATCTTTCATATTTGACCCTGATTTGGAGCAAAGCTGCTCAAATTAAATTAAAATCTTTAAAAGTTTTATAAAATCGAGCTACTAGAAAAATATTTAATCATCCTTTTCGGCATCCTACCCATCTATTATATCGACCAAATAGAATCTTGGATATTCAATCTCTGTCCACATATCAGTCATGCGTCTTTATCCATAATCATTCTCTACATAGAATCCATTCATCATTAGAACTTGTGTCATATAATAACATTCATAATTATAACATACACAATAAAACCCACTTTACAACCACAGCCATACATACATCAACTGGTGCTAAAAGTATTTTCTTGGAAAGACAGTACAATAATCTCCCGCAGCAACTGAAAACACTGACAAGTGAACGTTTCAAGTCCAAGTCATCCCTCAAGAGATATCTTAATGAATTGCTGAGATTGATATTTCCTTAACATGATTTTGAACTTTTCTCTTATGTAAATGTTTATTGTAAGACCCGCATATCATATTAATGCTCTGGGTCTAGATATATTTTCTTTTTTCTTTAATAAATCATTGGAACCTTAGGTGTTAGTATATATGATCTAGGGGTAAAACTGTTTTGTAGTAGATATGAAGACGTTGTGAGTTGGACATCCGAAACGACTAATACTAAAATATAATTTACTTTTATTTATTATTTGGGGCACTTACCGTAATATCTGAAACTTGCTCCAATTTATTATCCGGGGTTAATACATATTTGACAGGCTTTATATGCTCCTCTAAAAACTTTATCATGGCCTAAAATTATAATAAAATAAACCATTTTACGTATCTTTATTTTTACTAATGTTGACAATTTCGAAAAAGTTTGGTTATATTTAGAATATCTCATTTTAACTTTTTAAAATGCTTGGACAGGAAAAGGAAAGCAGCTGCATCTCCATTTTGAACAAAGAGGTTTCCTTTTCCTGTTCAGGACGGAAGTGATCGCTTTGAAAATCGATAGTATTCAAATTTTAGAACTCTTGACATACAAAATTAATTACTTACGAAACTTCAATGGCTATAAACTAATTGTTATATGGAAATTCATGCAGATTAGATCCAAATAAATACTTTTAACCTCTAAAACAATAATGACAATCACTTTTTAACATATGATTTGTCTGTCAAAGTATTAACCGCAACGACGCAAAGAGGCGCCAAATTTAAAAATATTGCAAATTTATTCTGTTTTCTACTTACCTAATAATAACTATTTTGCTTGGAAAACGGAGTCACAAATTAATGTTAAAATAAGGATTTTCGGTAAAGTTTACATATATTTTGCCATTTACTTGTTCTTAGGATTTGAAGCTATTGGATTTATTAAAAAAGAGACTATAAATAGTATAAATTGTTTTCATAATACCTCTCTGAAAACTATCATTTTCGACGTCTCTGTAGAGCAAAGAAAGTAAGTCTTCTCGGTCCGGGCACGGGAAAAATTTTCCCGGTCCCTAATTAGGGAGCGGGAAAAGTTTTCCCGATCCCTGATTTTAAGTGCTAAATTTGCAGTTATTTAGTCACAGAATATGCATAAAGTATAACAAATTGGGTTAAAATTATACAGCGATGCAGTCTACAAGATTAATCTAATACATTTTAGCGTCAATAGTCTAATTTTAAGTAAAATTATTTCATTTATTCTGGCATTACTTGTCACAAACACAAATACTTCAAAATTAGCTGCCTATTCAATTACAACAAAGCATACAAAAATACAAACACATTTCCATAGCAACGCTTGATGAATATTAGATAAAATTCTTGCTTGTCTTGCAAGTTTGACGTTTGCTTTCATTTGAATACAAAATGTATTATGACATGATTTTGGATACGTAAAATTATAATAATTTTATGTTTATGTCTTGATTTCAGAGAGGTATTAAGAAAAATATCGTTCATTACACGTCCAGAAACAGCTTTTCCTGTGCTTGCACGACTTCCGGTGTTCGGCTACGCCTCACACCAGAAACTGTCGTGCGCGCACCGGAAAAGCCTAGTTTCCGGACTGGTAATGAAATATACTATTCCTAACTTATAAAATTATGATCACGGCACAAGGAGAAACGGTATAGTATTCCGGCAGCCAAAACTCGTCGAGTTCGCGCATTGACGTACGTTGCGTAAGAAAATCAAGACGCTGCATTTGATTTATATTGAACAAATTGACATCGTGGTTTTCTAACTGTGAATGTTGAATTATTTGATTTTCGAAATGCCTGGATGTGCTGTGGCAAAGTGTAATAACTACACTAAATCTACTCAAGGCAGTAATATTAGATATTTTCGTTTCTCAAAAAATAAAGAGCTATGTAAAAGGTGGATCATTGCGTGTAGACGGGAAGATGAGATAAACTTAAAGAATGGTATGTATTTAAGTAACTAGGTGGTCTATTATGTGATGGGTTGTAATTAATCTGTAAAAAAAACTAATACATATAACTTTTAGCTTACATATGTTCTGTTCATTTTGAGAGCGTTTATTTTACTGAGCCTACACTTAAAGAGAACTTATTAAATTATACGTCAAAAACTAAGAGAGGTCTTAAACAGGATGCCGTACCTACGTTAATATATATCTGAAAAGAAAAATAAAGGTAATTCAGATAGGTCTTCTCGTATGGCAAAACGAAGAAAAATTAGTGAAACAATTTCCAATAGAGCTATGATGGATTTGGACATGGACCAGTGGCGGATTTGCAGTCTCGGCCGCCCTAGGCCCCAAGCTATCAGCCGCCCCTTTCTCAGCATCCACCATATACACTTTTTTTTTGTGTTTTTATGGCAATGGCACACACACTAAAGGGAGATCCGATGGCGCTCGACGAGCGGTGTGTGTGCGAAGATGTTGATTGACACGGTTCTTGAATAGTTGTAGGTTGTAATTAGTGGGAAACAGATGTCCTGGGAGTGAGTTCCACAGTGATGCAGTGCGCCAGACAAAGGAGTTCTAGTAAAGCGATGTTCTAGGTGTTTCCAGTTGTACGACGAACCGGTGCGCTCTTGCCGTCTGTCGTGACCGTCTGACAGGAGTTGCCAGGAGCGGGATGAGGGTGTGCTTTGGCTTTGGTGCGGCACACCAGATATGTGAGCAATATTCTAAGCACGGTCTTATTTGCGCTTTGTAGAACAAAAGCAACTGCTGCGGTGTATAGAGTTTTTTGTTGCGAAATAGCGCATTAAGCTTCTGGGAGGCTGATTTTGCGATGTTAGCAACGTGGTCATGCCAGGACATATTGCTGTTGACCGAGACACCCAGCAGTCCGATCGACGAGGATGGAGAAATGGTCGATCCCGCCATAACAATGTCAGGGCCCGCTGTATTGGCCCTCTTGGTAAACGTTGCTGCTTGGGTCTTTGCTGCATTGAACTGGACCAAATTTCGGTCGCCCCAAGTTTGAACTTTATCCAGGTCTTGATTTATTGCCGTAATCTGCTCCTGTCTGCGGTGATGAATCTCAGTGATCTAAATTGGGAGACAAGGGTACTGTCATCTGCAAAACTGTAAACAGGACTATTCGTTTAGATCAGCATGTCATAATATAGATAAGGAACAGAGTTGGTGAAAGTATTGCGCCCTGAGGCACGCCCACGTTAATGGTGAATGTGTCTGAGGTATGTCCATCAACTGCAACGTGCAGAGATCGGTTCTTAAGGAAACTGGCAAGCCACTTGCAGAGAGAGGCTGGCAGTCCGAAAGATGGCAGTTTGTTGAGCAGTCCGTGACATAGGCCAATATATCCCCTGTCGATCTCTCTTTGCGAAAGCCGTATTGATTATCGCTGATTATTCTGTTGTTCTCGAGGTACTTGAATAGTTGCTGATTGACTACACGTTCCATGACTTTGGAGATTATTGGAAGCAAGCCAATTGGGCGATAGTTTGAGGGCGTGGTTTTCTTGCCTTTTTTTGGAACAGGTTGCACTCGAGTGACTTTCCAAGAGGATTGGTAAATCCCTTTTCGGTAAGACAGAGAAAAAAGCCTGGAAAAACGGGTGTTAGTTCGTTGGCGCAGTTCTTCAGCACGATGGCAGGTATTCCGTCCGGTTCTGATGCCTTTTGCGTATTTAGTTCTTTAAGGATTTAGCGAATATCACGGTGATGAAACTTGACTTCTGCCATGGTAGTGTTGATGTTCGATATGTTGGGGAGAGTCTTGCCTTAGGGGACGTCTAAGGTAGAGTGCGCAGTGGCGGCTCGTCATTGGACGCAGGTGAAGCGCCGCTTCACCTACAATTTCTAAAATTTCATTACTTTAAAGTAAAAATATTTTTAATGAAATAAAATTTTTACAATCTAAATTTCTATTCAAAATTAGTGTAATTTATCAAATTACATTTCTTAAAAATACAAATTTTCATAATATAAATTTCTAATCAAAATTAGTGCGATAATACTCATAAAAGATAATTAACTATAAAACGTAGCGCGCTGAATAACTTGTCATAAGATCGGCCGGTGCGGGTGGTTTTCGACACGCAATACAGTCACGAATCACGTGGGAATCGCAAACAGCAAGATCAATAATTGCACTGCAATATACAGATTTATTTACGATGGTTGCTATGGCAACGGGCGAAGCAGACATGCTAGATACGTGAGCTATTTATAGAACGGAAGCAGCCCGACAATGCGACTCCGACAGGTTCTTATGTTAATATTAAATTCAGTTCACAGTCGTTCGGAAGCAAATTTGCATCACGTCGTTGTCGCGCATTGTTTTACGAAACGTTTTACGAAATGTTTCCATTGTATGATCCGATCTGCATCTTGTTAGAAACACCATTTTCCAGGTTGAAAACGATGATAAAAGAGACTTTTTAAATACGGAGGGACCTAAGCCTTTCCTTCAAATAGAAAAACAAGTAGTAAAATCGAGAGAATTTTCGTTCGTAGGTTCCGAAATCTGATCTGAGTATTCTGATTATAATTGGTTGTATGGAAGTGTTTATTTAAAGGAACTATTTTGTATGCCACTATGCCCTGTTTAAGTGTAGGTGGAAAATCGAGCGTTTGGAATAAAGACGGATTTAACATTTTTGGGAATGTGACAAGAGGTTGTAGTAGGCATGAAGCTTCTTCGAACCATATTCACTGTGCATTATCATTTGCGAAGTTAAAGAAACGCCTCACTACAAAATCGAAGAATAGACCTTATATTTAAAAAGTCTATGGGAGCAGTCAAAACAACTGTACGCGAGAGTGTGGGTAAGTTAGTAATTCTATTATCTTTTTGATATTATTATAAATTAGTGGCGGCCGTGGCGCTCATGGTATATTATTTCTCGCAGGTATCGTCCCCGCAGGACTTTTGGGCGTGGCCCCAAAAAAAATTCGTCTGCGGCGCAGTTTTACCTACGGCGCTAATTGCGCTTCACCTATTCTTGCCTACACGAGCCGCCACTGAGAGTGCGATGAAAGCATTTTGGCGAGCATGTTTGCTTTTTCCTTGACTGTAGTCTTTGAATATAAAATTGACAGGAAGGAGCATAACGTTATTTTTATGGGACCGAACAAGGGCTTATATATGGCCGCCGAGAGTTTCCGGTTTGTCAGTGGCGTACACAAGTTTAAAAGGGCTAAAACTAATAAATAAAAAAATTTTAAACCTTTATAGAGCAAAAGGCAATTTGGGTCCAAGCGAATAAAATTTAAGAATTATGATTTTTCGGTTTAGTTTATCTATTGTGGAACTTAAAAAATAAAAAAATTGTGACGGGAAATTAATTTCCCAAAGAACTTTACAATCGTGCTTTACAACCACATTTTTTTCAGGTGTATTTGGACAATATTATTTAGGCCGTAAAAATAAGCAACAAAATTTTATAAATTGTTTATTTTTTAACACAAAATATAATTGAATCGGTCATTTTGAAAACAAGCCAAGTCCATATTTGGGCTAAAATGAAATTTCGCTACCTCATGATGATTTTTATATTAAAATATACTACTAAAAATGCTCTCTTTTTCGCATGGACGGATAAATTTTAATGGAAAAACCATTATGGGGCGACGAAATCTCTTTTTGGCCCAAATATGGACTTAGCTCTTTTTCGAAATGACCGATTGCATTAGTTAGATCAAAACACTCTTTAGCAAAATGGTGGGAACAAAGGACACTGTAGGCTTTTGGAATCCACTCTGGTTTTTTTACGAAGTTAATCCAAAAAGCTCTGCGTCTATCTTTAGGAAACCTAAAAGATCAAAATAATAATAATTATTGCTTCGACGTTATAAAACTATTTTTATGTATTGAGTAGGTACAATAATTATAAATAAAATTGGCGAAAACACAGATCATTTTAGTTGATTAATATTTTAATCAACATGCTAAATATTAATCATTTCTAATAACAATTCAGACAATATAATAAAATAATAAAATATGTAAATGGAATTTTGAATTTGTTACGCGTTACGCCCTTGTTACGCCCATGGTGTTGATTGTGATATAATGACAGTGACATAATTAAAAATCGAAATAAAGTATTAAAGTTTAACTAATTAATAAGAAAGGGTACTTACCTATGAAATATTGTTCCTAAATTTTTATTTTCAATCGTTTCGATACAGCCGCAAGCAGCACAACTAACCATTGTTTGATTTTCGATTTCGTAAATGCACAACGTTCCGGCGATTATGACAGTAAAATGTGGAAATGACTTTGATATGACATAATTAGGGGCGTGAATATGGCCGTTTCCGTCGCAATTTTTGTAATAGGCAAATACCCTTTGTACTCCTTCCTGTCAATTTTATATTCAAAGACTGTAGTCGTCGTGATGCCACGTTCGTCTGTCAAAGGTGGGAGAGACGTTTTTGTAAAGTTGTTACTTACTGCCTTTGCTACCGACCAGAAATTCCTGGAGCCACTGGGGCATTGCAAAAGTTTATTCCTGATCCTTTGATTATGTTTGTCCTTAGTTTCGTCATTGTCTTTATAACAAAGGTTTCGTCGATCACACGTTTGCATTCGTATCTGGCTTCGACAAAATAATTGCTATTACATAATGAAATTACTTTATTGCCAACTTTTATATAGTATACACACCTTGGCCAGTAAATAAGAAAGCCTCAGATCACATGTTTGTTGATTTCAGCTTTGCTTCGGCCGACAATTACATGTGATCTGAGACATTTTTTACTTTACTGGCCTAGGTACGTAATATACTATTTTTGACACGAGTGGGGCCGCCCCTAAATCTGGCCGCCCTAGGCCCGGGCCTACCGGGCCTTAGGGTAAATCCGCCACTGTCTATTATGTCGATAAATGTACTTTCGCTACCCACATAACATTAAAAGCACATTCATATTCTTAACATATTCCCTTAAAGTGCGATGAGGAATATTCTTTATAGTAGATTTATGTCACGTGCTACGAACATCTTCTTAAAGAACATTCCACATCGGATATGCAAATAACGTACTTAGGAAATTATGAGATGCTCATAATATCTTCTCAAAAATATTGCCAAGAATATACTTTGAAGCATATTCATATAACGAATATTCTTATCACCTGAATGAAATATAACAAAAATCAGATGTTCTATGTTTTTTGAAAGATTGCATTTTGTGTTTGCTACTCATCAAATCAAATAAATAATTTTCACTTATTTGTACCGGTGTGGTTAATTATGGGCATTTTGCAATTGTTCGAGTTTCTAATATAATTATACCTCTATAAAAAAGGCTCCATTATACTGTACCTACAATACATATTGTATAATCATTGCGACGTGTAATGAGTGTCTAGTTTTTAACGGCTTTTATAGGGTATTTGACTCGAGCGATTGCTCTCGCGCCATGTCTTCGCGATGCAATCAATTTGCCGCACGATGGCCTCGTGGTCGAGAGGTCTACATGGTTAGGTCTCAATTCGGCGGCTATCGGCGCGCGGCGGCGGCCCAGGTTCAAACCCCGTTTTTTTATTTTTATGAAAAATATACCTTTTGAGGATATGACAGGCATTTTTTGCAATAATGTAATGCGCACATTCTTAGTAAGTTGTACATCACATGCATAGCACATATATGGTCTTAGCATATGCTATGCCGATCCTGAATGTTTTTTAGGGAGATCCTTAGCATATCTTTATGCTGCAAGAGAATATTATTATTAGGTGCTAAGCATGCAAAAATGTTATGTGGCGGGAAAGAAGAAGGAAATAGTATATTATTTTATATGGAGGAAAAGTGATACTTTTCATGGCGCGCTCGTGTTTAACAGCCGAACGAAGTGAGGCTGGTAATAGAGAGCAAGCCATGAAAAGTAACTTTTCCTCCAAATAAAATATGCTGTTTTTTCTTCAAATGTCGACAAATTAATGCAAAAACATCTCTTTTTAATAGTAATAATATCTAATTATTATTAAAGATAAGTGGGTTCGCAAGGCGGCTTAGACCGGTGTCTGTGAATAGGCACAGGTTGTTGCTATGGTAATGTAACATAAAGCTGTCAGTGGACACTGTCAACAATAATTATTTTTTTAAGATTGCGTCTCCGATTGGGTTTTAATTCCGTATTGATAAGCAGTTATTGAGTAAGTTCGATTAAATAATAAATAATTTGTTCCTAAATTAGTGATTTTTAGAAATACAGTCACAAATTGAGTGATAAATACAAATTGTAGTTTAATAAATCTTGAGTCGTTGACGCTTATTTTGTTGTCTGTTTGTATTCTATCTATGTTGCTATGACAACACTTTTACCTCCGCCGGCGGAAAAGTGAAAAATAAAGCTCCGGCGGAGGAAAAATGAAACTTCACGGCCGCCTACACAGTCGAGTAATGACGGATTTACTGACGTTTGAAGAAAAACAATATTGGCGTGTTCGCGTCTTAGTAGACAAATCTCTCTTTTTTTATATGTCTTTGGATAGAACATAACTATGCAGTTGTTACACGTCTGATAAGAGTAAACATTAAAAAGTACTACTCGTCCGATCACTGAAATTAATTATCGTCGGGCTAGTACTTAAATGGGTGACCGCTTGGTTTAGTTTTTTATAAGGTTTT
Organism: Pissodes strobi; assembly: GCA_016904865.1. Classification (NCBI taxonomy): domain Eukaryota; kingdom Metazoa; phylum Arthropoda; class Insecta; order Coleoptera; family Curculionidae; genus Pissodes; species Pissodes strobi. Next base: position 97,352 of record MU182162.1, read on the forward strand.
ATTTTTACAGCGTGTGAACTACACACATGATTTTTTTCAGAATCACAATAATATATTTACGAAAAAAATCGTTGGCTTTTGTACCTGTAATCAATAATTAAAGGTAGAACAAGGCAAAAATCTCGCTTACCAAAATTGACGAAAATGTAAAATTTTGACAATCTTTCAAGCTGTCTAGTGGCGTAATGGTCAGGGCTTCTGCTTGTCATGCGGGCGGCTCGGGTTCGATTCCCGTCGGTGGCAATGCATGTTTTTTTCTTTTTTTTTAAGAGTTTGTATTTCTTTTTTTTTTAATTTGGGTTAGTTTTGTTTAGTTGAGCCCCTGAGCTAGCGAAGCGAGCGGAGGTCCATGCGTGAAGTTCTAGACGCTTGTAAACGAACGCACCTGTACTCTGCGCATGCGGAAGGCCAGGAAGCCAAAGTGATATTCCTGTGTATAGACGCGAGTAAAAACTTCTGGAAGTACTGTACATAAACTGACATTTATCTGACGTTTACAGCAGTTTACACAACTATTAAGGAATGAGAAATGATACGTTATTTCTTTTTTAGTCAATAATGCAGGACAAAGATCTGAAGAAAGACAATACCGAAAACCAAGAAAAAGTAAAGATAATAAGACCAAAAAAGAAGAAGAAAGGTAAATATATACTTAAATTACAATAGTAAAAAAATTGAAGGGACAAAATTTACATGTGTTACGTAATATAAAAATAAGGGAATTTTAATATTTTTAAATTGTGCGTTAGGACCACCGATAAATCTACATGTCAATGGTTAGGACACCTTTTGAGACTCGCAAACCTCGTAAATATGCAAATCAAAGCCTGTAATACAGAGCCGGACTGGACTGGACTGGGCGGTTGATATTAACCGAGTGCACCCGGTGGGTGTACTTCGGACATTAACATGATACAACCAAACAAGATATTATGATATATAGCCGTTTAAAATGCATGCAGTCTGCGAATTTATGGCGCACATTCAAATTTGTAATGGTTGTATGTATACGGGAAAATGAGTGAAAGCACATAATTTAATGGCTCTTATTGGCATAATATTATTTGAAATTTATTGAAACAAAGGGCAGGTTGGAGATTCAGGTATATTTAGCTACTAATTGAAAATAGAACATTGCTTACTTATTTGTTTACCTATATACCACCGAACACTAACAAAGGTTCACTCCAAGTCCCGCCCCCAGCATTTTCCTTCTTGCCCGTCACGGAACCTGGTGAAATGCTGGTTAGCCGCTCAGGCTTCGTGCCACGTATCACCCTCGCGTATCTATTCGCATCGTGGAAGTCTGATGTTTCGCCTTTGTAAGCGCTACATCAAGAGTGCCGACTGAGAGTGGACTAGTGGTGTATCAATCCGGTCGGACTCGGTACAAATGAACGATTCCGGGGCAGGATCGAGTTGGATCGAATCCAAGAATTCAATCCGAGTCGTTCCGAGGAACGAATATCGGGAAAATAAATGAATGCTTGTGTCTGTGCACGATTCAGAGTTCAGGCGGGTTGGAACGATTGCAGGTCGCGTCGCGTCGCATCAGGTGTCGCATCAGTGCTGACGGAGTGATGGCACGTTATCATGATACAAAGAATACATATGACTTTATTTGTATAAGTCCTGATTTATTGCTTTGTTTGGTAATCGGTATTATGAGAGACTTGTCTTGTGACAAATAAACATTTCACTGTGGTGAATGAGAGTAGTGCAAAATGCACATTTTGTATTGGTACTTTTTCCTATAAAGGTGGTGCAACAGCTAACTTAACTAAACATCTAAAGAGAAAGCATCTAATATCATTAGTAGCTAATTTCCAGTCCAACCCTTTATCTAGAACCTTGCTTGAGTGAATCGTGCATCAGATTACAAGCCCAAGAGTCTAGCGCTCCCACTAAATTTGCTATGCGAAAACGTGCATGCGCAATGGCGAAACAAGGATAATGGTTATTATTATGGATTTGCATGGCCCTCCGCTCGCTTCGCTCACTACGGGGGCGCAACCAACAAGCCGTGCATTTTATTAGGTAAAGCAAAAAATTCATGGCGCTCAAATGATGGTTTCAAGGACTTAAAAAATGTCAGTTAGACAGAGTGCGGGCTTCTTAAATTATATTAATGACTTTGAAATTGCAATTTTAGTTTTAGTCTCTAGCGATGTTTTTTCTTTCACGGATGTACTGTTTGATGTGTTACAAAAGAAGGCACTATATATTAATTATTGTATCTCTCAAATAAAAATTACGCCCTCTTAAATAGGAAATGAAATGACGAATCATTTAAACAGATTTTTGATGAAGCTGCTTTAAGAAGGACGCCAATTCCAACTGAACAACGAGACAGACCTCAGGATCAAGTTCTTGAAAAATATAAAGTTTTATGTTACGAAGTTTCAGACACTATCTCATTACAAATTACCGCTCGTTTTCGAGATTGAGAAAAAATTCAGTTTATCACTTTAATGAACACTTCCAGATTTAAATCTTACTCCAAAAACTTTCCTACCGATGCATTAACTAACCTAAAAGACTGTTACCCTAATATATTTGCCGATTCTCAAAAACAATCTTCTGAGCCACAATTTATTTTGGATTTTGGCTAAAGACCTTGAACCACAAACTTTAATGAAAAATATTACTGAAAATAAAAATATCTTCAGAGAAGTATATAAACTATTTTCTTTAATGATGACAATTCCATCTACTAGTGTTTCAGTGGAACGAAGTTTTTCTTGCCTAAAAAGGGTTAAAACCTATTTACGTAGTTCAATGACCGAAAACAGGCTTACAAATTTATAAAAGATTCGATTAATGAATTAATGAACACGCAACCGTTTTACGAAGATATAGTTGACAAATTTGCAAGCCTGAAGGATAGAAGAATCGATCTTGTATATGAAACATATATAGACTTTACCCAACCTTAGCCTTTTCTCAACGGTTAAGAAGACCAAAATTTAGTACGATTTGGCAAGTAATATGTGCTTGATATAGTTTTTAAGATAAGTATTTTTATTTTTCTAAATATAAGACGTAAATATTACTCTATTTAGTGAATAAAAATATATAATAAATGTGAAAAAAAACGTTCAAAGCAATATTTTATATTTGAGTAAAATATAAGATATATAATTTAGAAGTATCCATCCTTTATTTTTTTTAATTACAATTTCATACCTATTGTAGCAATCAAAGCCATCAAAATATGTTTGCCTTAGATGCATTTTTTAACGACTTTTGGGTAAAAGTTTGGTCGTGGTAACCCCAAAAATTTGCCTCCGGCGGCCTTTTGCCTCACCTTGCGGTAAAGTCATGAGCCGCCACTGTGGATTATCCGAAGGAGGTATTTTTTTGAAAGATGAATAGAGAGTTTTTTGACATCTTAACATCAATTGTTTGAATACTTTCGCGCAATACTTAGCACTTACTTTAATTTCTTTAACTTGTTTTTGATAAGTAGGTTTAAACAATTACCTCATAATAATGTTTCATTAAATTCACAATTCTTGAGCTCGAATATCAAAAAGTGGCTAGGTATACCTAGACATTAACTAAATAATATCAGATTTGCTTAGAATTCTTTGAGGAGTCATTTTGTTGAATAATATACAGGCTATGCTATCCTATTTAAACAAAAATAATTGTCAGTTTTATTGCTGAATAACTGTAAACTTGTAAATGTTACTAGCGGTTCCGCCATAAGCGCTTAAATCAGTAAACGATATTTAAGATATTTAAAGGGTTTCAGACTTTTGTTACACATTATTTGCTTTTATTTGAGCAAACAACAGATAAGGAAGTGCTATCATCTTCATCACGAAGAGTAGGTACAACAAAACTACGTGGAAGAACAACATATGAAAACCTCCAACAACCAACTACAAAACGTTTGCGAGCTCAAACAAGAACTAAAAAGATAAATTGAAACAAGTTTAATTATCTGGAGCAGTACCAATCCAACTAAGAGATATTCTTCCAAAATTATACTTTAAGACAGACAAACATATCAATAGAGACGATGAACAGAGAAATACTTAGACATCACAAATACACTGGAAAACATTCACACAGTAATATATGTAGCGGCCTCAGCAGTACACAGAAAAAACAAAAATTAAAAATAATAATCACACCTTTTTTATGGCAGTGGCACACACACTAAAGGGATATCCTATGGTACTCGACGAGTGGTCTGTGTGAGAAGATGTTGATTGATACGGTTCTTGAATACCTGTAGGTTGTAATTTTGGGGGAAAAGATGACCTGGGAGTGAGTTCCACAGTGATGCAGTGCGCCAGACAAAGGAGTCCTTGAAAAGCGATGCTCTAGTAACACGCCACTAACATTATGCCGAAAAAGATCACAAATCTAACCTAAACTTATCTTTACTGGTCTTCGCCGATATCACCTACAGCCTTCTGCAGCTTGGGACGATCAACTCTCAGTGGCACTTGAGGTAATACCATACCTCTACGGCTGCAGTTGGTACCAATAACACACAGCCAACTGTATTGACTGGCAGCTACTTGGTTAGCTACTTAACCTTTCTTCAAGCAGAGCTCGCTCGAAACAAAAATAGATTGCTCCAGATACACAACTCCAAGCAAAACAGCTCCAGCCAAAAATAATAGCTCCCAGGAAAAAAACCCTGAAAGAGAACAAGCGCTAAGTATGCATTCTCTCACTGTAATATCTGACAGCCTCCTCTTTCAGAACACTCTCAACTCAACGAGTATTTCAAAATAATAATGATAGTATTTAAAAATAATAATGATAGTCGTCTTGTCAAAATTCCAAGCTCACAATAAAACAAATATCATATCCACCCTACAGATAATAATATAACCACTGTCTGCTCTTTTAAGAGTTCAGACCCCCAGGCAAGAACAAAGCTTGTCCATTTATGTCATTAATATTTAACCTAAATTTACTAAGCTTATGTACGAGTTTACAAGTTCTTATAAGCAAAATTTAAAGTAGAAATGAAGTTTATCAAAGATTATATACAGTTTTATACAACATTATAGCTTGTTATACACAATACGGGTGCCCATAAGACAAAGAATCTGCTGTGAGTGCTCGACGGCAATATCATACCGAAGACGGTATCAGAAACTATCATTAAATACGCTTGAATTCCCCAAAATATTACTTCTTGTAAAAATAACGAGTATAATTAATCACGCTATGCCTGTTCTAGGTCTAAATTATCTTTTGTTTGACGATTTGGTATGATATACGTGCAAGAATTAATACATTTTCGAAAGTAACACTTTCTATATAGCAGTATTGTGCAGTATTTCAATTCTCCCTGAGACCCGTTAGAAAACTATTATGAAATAATGTATACTCTGATAAAATAAATCCCCTGTACAGAAAATAAATGAGAATGTACAAAATGTAAGATATGTATATTTATTTACCTAACTACGTAGGGTTTTTCGATGGTAATGACGAATTGGGGAGCAAACGCTCTCTACTACATGTATTCCTCGAGGAAGGAAACGGCGTATTTTGTTCCAGAATACACTGCACGTGGCAAGTTACTGACCAAATATCTTGACTCTCAGGCAAAAACCAACCAATCCACAGTCAAGCCATAAACTACAGCAACTATGGCACTTTATACCCGAAATAAGTATAATCCCCGTTTAGGACGAATTACAAATTCTAAAACTTTTATCAGGCGGATGCACCACCTCCTTTGAGGGTTTTCTGAAGAAAGAGGACGAAATCAAGCTAAAACCGACTAACTAGGTCGTGAAATTCAATGTTCAAAAGCTAGCAAAAACTCGAATTACAGGCCCGTTCCAAACTGTCCTGTATCCCACGTAAAAATATACCAGCCGATTGTCGCAAAATTTACTAGCATCTGCAATATGCAATGAAACGTATCTAATGCTGTATGGTATTATGCATTGCTGGTGGGACAAGGAAATCCAACGATAATTCATCATTGACAATGACCAAATAACCAGAACCCAATTCATTCCGAACGGCTGCCATTTAAAACCCCTGACATAATCACCTGTTCAACGCGAAAATATCAATCGAACCTAAACGTACCTTTAGCTCCGGCCGGTTTTTCTTGCTGAAAACATTTGCGACAAAATTCGAGCGACGTTGCCAAGTTAGGGAACACACGCATTTAATAACACATCCTGACTGCGTATTTTTAAAGCGAATGCGAAAAACAGTCATTTAACAACAAAAGAAGGGCAGCACATGAATTAATTATGTATTTTCCTGTTGGCTTAATCGTAACCACGTCAAAATCACAGGGCAACCGCTTCGCGAATTAAACATCTGGCAACGTTCCAAGACTAACCTTTTCATTAAACGTTCCGAGGTGCATTTATTACACTCGTCCATAGGCAGCCAGCAATACTTTTAAGGTATATTACCGCCGAAGTAGGAAATTATTTGCAAGGTAAGTGATATAATTGAACGTTTCCGTGCACAGCTATATACTTAAAAGTTTTCTTACTAGCGATATAGAATACGATACGACCTAGTGACTGAAATTACGTATATAACTAGCTTGTTTCAGTTTATTCCTCGAACAGCTCGATAAAGGCACTGGTCGTTCGACAATCATGCGAGACTAAGGGTAGAATCACTGACTTATTTGACTTCTATCTATTACATATTCGTGCTAAATTATTGTTATGTAACATTAGTTAATTGTTGTAATCTGCTCCCGTCTGTGATGATAAATCTCAGACACTGGTAAAGGTTTTTCTGATCTAAATCGGGAGACAAGGGTACTGCCATCTACAAAACTGTAAATAGGATTATTGGTTTCGGTTGGCAGGTTATTAATATAGATGAAAAACAGAGTTGGTGAAAGTATTGCATCTTGAGGCATGCCTGCATTAATGGTGAATGTTTCTGAGATGTATTCATCAACTGCAACGTGCAGAGATCGGTTCTTAAGGAAATTAGCAAGCCAGCTGCCCAGAGACGCTGGCAGTCCGAAGGACGGCAGTTTGTTGGCTTCGATATAGCCAACGCAAGATTCTCCGTAGTTCTCAATTGTCCCACTCCATACATGAGTTACATAGGTCAATATATCTCTTGTCGATTTTTCTTTGCGAAAGCCGTATCGGTTATCGCTAATTATTCTGTTGGTCTCGAGGTACTTGAGTAGTTGCTGATTGAGTACACTTTGCATGATTTTGGAGATTACTGGAAGCAAGGCGATTGGGCGATAGTTTGAGAGCGTGGTTTTCTTGCCCTTTTTGGAACAGGTTGTACTCGAGCCACTTTCCAAGAAGATGGGTAAATCCCTTTTCGGTAAAAAGAGAAAAAAAGCCTGAAAAAATGGGTGTTAGTTCGTTTGCGCAGTTTTTTAACACTATGGCACGGTAATGAAATATAAACTTCTGCCATGGTAGTGTTGACGTTGGATATGGTGAGGAGAGCCTTGTCTTGAGGAACATTTAAGGTAGAGTGCGATGAAACATTGACGCCGTGTTTGTCTGTGAAAGGTGGAAGAGACGTTTTTGTAAAGTTATTACCTAAATGGCAAAAGATAATTGAAAATAATATAACAAAGCTGAGAGCACACATAGGAAGGCTAACGCAGTATAAATGGGAACAGATCAAATAAAATATTAAAACGCATTGAAAATATAATAAAAAATAACCAGCAAATAAGAAAAAAAAATTATCAGTATAGTCAGCACGCCCGCCCGCGCAGGTACAATGAAACTAACTGCAGCAAAATAGATAACACTCTTTTCTACCGCAATGAAAAACTGTTATATCAAAAAATATCAGCAGCGAGAGGAATTGAATTAATACCACCAAGTAGAGAAGAAATCGCCAAATTCTGGGAAGGAATATGGTCAACAATTTTAAAACATAACCGTACACCATCATGGATTAAAGAAAAGTAAAATAGGCAGTCACAGACAAAATAACAAACTTAATACAAAATAACAATGGCAGAACTGGCAACGTCAAGTTTTTACATATTATGCTTATAGAATGCTCTAAATATTATCAAATTTTTGAATTTTGCGGAAAATTCTAGATATATTTTATACATAATGTTCTATACCTATCACTAACTATTTTTGAAATATTTACACTTGACATTTGAAATGTTTGCAACTTTCATAGGCTGTAGAATTTAGACGGCTTAACGCAGAGCGAAACGATTTGCACTTTTCCAGTAGAAAGTAGAACCCATTTCGCTCCTAGTTTAGCCGTTGATATTTTACAGCCTGTCAAAGTTACATACATTTAAAACATTAATTGGCAATATTTAAAAAAACAGTTAAAGCTAGGTATAAGACATTATGAATAAAACATGTCTAGAATTTTCCCTAGGATTCAAGAATGTAATAACACCTATATAGGGTGTTCTATTTGACGTTTACGATACTCATTTACTTTTTGCCATAATACGTGAAAAACCCTGCACCTAGTTAAGTCACCACAACCTGTGGGAATCGGCCACTCAGCATGAAAGCGAACCCGTGTGACTGCCCACTCAGCAGATGCACCGATGGGAACTAGATTTAAGCAATGTAATGTAATTTGCCTTCTAAGATAAATTTTATGCATGATCATTCTCTATTTAGCTATTGTCAAGTTAAGTCAAACTGTAGTTAGCTCCTAATAAATAATTTTTAAAAAGAGATTTTTGAAAGTTAAATACTTAAGTGACGCAGTCGGTAGGATTGTGTGGTTGTGTTCATCAGAAAACGACCAGAATCTTCAGGCCAGATCCACTACTTGGGTTATTCAAAGGGACGAAGCTACAGCAGACGAGACAAACCAGCGAGAGAATCGGGAAGGAAGCGGAGACTACAGCAAACTGTAAGTGCCATTCCTTTCGTTTCCTTTTGTCCCTCTGTATAAGGTACTCGGAAGGAATAGGTAAGCAATTTAATTTTAATTTCAGTCTATTGGAGACAAATTTCGCAGTCTATTGAAGACAATTAGTGAATTAATCAATCAAGGAATTATATTTTAATTTTTCAATCGAAATAAACGAAAAATAATAATTATTAAATACAAAAAATAATTTTATGAACGAATTAGACGATCTCGTAGAGAAACTAAATTCGTTGAGTTTCAAGAAAAACAGTACTGCAAGTACTGTTTTTCAGTCATCAAGTATTAATAGTACCGCAGGTACAGCGATTATAGACGAAATTATATCTAGTACTGCAAGCACAGATATAATTGGCAGCATGCCTAACGGAAACGAAGATAATCAAGTTAGAAATAATATGAATTGGAATCTTTTTAAATCTAAATTAGACAATATCAAACCGTATGATGGCGATAGTAACACTCTAAACAAATTCATTTTAAAATGCGAGAACTTAATAAGATCTTATGCCGCATCAAACGATGATGAATTGAATCAGCATATCTTTGACTGTTTTCAGGAAAAACTAATCGGAAAAGCCGAAATTTTAGTAGGAAATAGATCCGAATTGACAAATTGCAATGATTTAAAATTAGCTTTAATACAATGTTTTGCTGATAGGGGAGATTTAGATTGTTTAGTACAAGAATTAACGCGAACGAGACCCTACAAGGGAGAACATTTATTAAATTTTGCTAGCAGGTTGCAATTATTAAGAAGTAGTGTAATACAACTTATTAGCAATGATAATACTCTTGATCAAAACCAAAAACTTTGTCATATAAATCTATACGACAAAACAGCGCTTAACACTTTTATAGCAGGTTGTTCAGGAATTCTGAAAAATAACATGACAACCAGACTCTCTGGAAGATGCTATGGGTTATGTAGCCGACTTTAAAAATTTTGAACGATTATATGGAAATTTAGGACAAGCAGGAAATCCTAATAAAATAAATAACTCTATTAATAGACCATTTAATCATCAAAATCCCCAATATTTTCAGTCGCAGACACACGCAAATTTCCAATCAAATTTTATTCGCGTGAACCCAAATTTTGATAACCAAAATCATGGCCCTCACAACCTATAAATATTCCACCGAAACAAATGCCGACCAAACATTATCCAACCAATCGAGAAGTATTTGGACCACCTCGTAATGTATTCAAGCCAAATCAAACTCCACCAAATCAACTTCCAAAACCAACTCCTATGTCAATTGTATCTAGAATGACAAATGGATTCACTAAGATAAATCTCCAAAATCATACCTTTTCTAGACCAATTAATCAATATCAAAGGCAAGTTCAACCATACCAAAACCCAAAATACGTTTTCGAAGAACTTTATTCAAACTCATATTCCAATACGTATTGTGACGAAATTCAATATGAAGAACAAAATTCTATAAATATCAATAATCAAATCGATTATGACGATAATGCTCAAATAGAACAAATTCTCGATTTATCTGTAAACGATAATAATGAAAATTTTCTAGACCCATCAGGCCCATCAAAACCACAAGCCTGACGGAAATTAATATTTCCTCTAGTAACGCTTTACCATATATGAATACCCGAAAATAAAATTATTTTTGTCATACGCTCCCAAAAATAGCTATTTTACGGACTCATTTGAGTCCGTAAAATGCTTCTTTTTAGGCCTAGTCCCTAAAAGTCGTCATGGCAACCTTTACGGACTATTCCAAAATTCCTGAATATGTCTAAATGTCAAAAATTGCGAATGACATGACAAAATTGTCAAATAGTTGCTACGATATCAAATTCTAAGCTAACTTTGTCGTACATTATGATTTCAAAAATTATGGTAAATTTGCAAATTTAGGCGTTCTGAAGAATTGCAAAAAGCGTATAAATAAAAATTAAATTTTGGGAGCGTATGACAAAAAATAGTGTTTGTCACACGTACCTAAATGAAGTTTTTCAGGACTCATCTGCTATTCCGGACTCGGCTATTGCCTCGTCCGGAAACAGCAATGATTCGTCCTGAAAAACTCCATTTTAGGTACTTGTAACAAAAATAACTATAATCGACACAGGCAGTTTTCGTTCTATTCTAAGATCCACAGTGGGTGAACAATGTTTCCCACAATGTATTTATCGTTCTCAAAATATTATCAAAACCGCCATAGGAAGTGAAAAAACCCAATTTCAAGCCGATATTCCAATTTTTCTAAAATATGGTAATAATAATAATAATCACGAAATCAATTTTAATCTTTTTGACTTTCATGACTTTTTTGACGGAGTTATAGGACTAACTGACTTAAAGAACATGAGTCTAAATATCGATCTAATTAATCAAAGATTGATTGGACCTGATATCGAAATTCCATTCAAATATAGAGAAAATTTGGAAACAGATTTTTCCATCACTCTTAATCCAAACGAAAAAGTACTAAAGAATATTCCAGTTATTATTTATGAAGGCGATATTATTGTAAAGGCGACACAGCTAGATAAATAGTAATTCCACCCGCACTTTCTCGTGCAAATAACGGATTTGCTATTCTAGAAATTCAAAATCCCCATGATAAAGATATAACTGTAAAATTTAAAGAACCATTAAAAGTCGAATCGTTTGAACAAAATCAATTCGAATTATTTAATTTCGAAACGTTTACGCAAAATAAAAAACGCAATCAAGAAAATAAAATTTTCAAAAATAATTTAATTCGTACGCAACATATGAACCCGGAAGAAAAGGCCGCGATTTCCAAGTTATGTAAAGAATTTTCCGACATATTCTATCAAAACGATGAAGAATTATCTTTCACATCCAAAATTAAACACGAAATTAGGACAACAGACGATATCCCTGTACACACCAAGTCATATCGATACTCGTTTTTTCATAGAGAAGAAGTAAGACGGCAGATCAATGAAATGCTCGAAAAAGGAATAATAAGACCATCCAGTAGTCCTTGGTCATCACCCATCTGGATTGTTCCAAAAAAGGTCGATGCTTCTGGAAAGCAGCAGTGGAGAATTGTTGTAGATTTTCGGAAAATTAACGAAAAAACAATTTCAGATCGATATCCAATCCCAAATATAAGTGATATTTTGGACAAGCTAGGACGAGCCCAGTATTTCTCTACACTAGATTTAGCTAGTGGAATTCATCAAATCGAAATGCATAAAAACTCAATCGAAAAGACCACATTTAGCATAGAAAATGGACACTATGAGTTTTTAAGGATGCCAATCGGATTAAAAAATGCTCCATCCACTTTCCAAAGAGTAATGGATGAAATTTTTAAGTACGTACAAAATAAAATTTGTATGGTGTTTATGGACGACGTAATCGTAATAAGCACAGGCCTAACAGAACATATCCAAAATCTGAAAATAGTGTTCGAAAAATTAAGAGAAGTAAGTGTAAAAATCCAGATAGACAAATGTGAATTTTTGTGTAAAGAACTAGAATTTTTAGGACACGTTGTAACACCCAACGGAATAAAACCGAATAAAAATAAAATTTCTGCAATACAAAAATACCCCATTCCAAAAAGACAGCGTGAAATCAAAGCATTTCTTGGTTTACTCGGTTATTATCGGAAATTTATAAAAAAAATTGCGAAGTTAACCAAACCATTGACACAGTGTCTCAAAAAAGGTAGCAAGGTAGAACATACAAAATAATTTGTTGATTGCTTCAACACTTGTAAAAATACGTTAACATCAGAGCTAGTTTTAGCATACCCTGATTTTTTTAAACCATTTGAGCTGACCACTGATGCTTCAAATTGTGCTATATCAGGAATACTTTCACAAGAAAACCACCCAATTTGCTATGCATCTCGTACATTGAACCCAGCGGAAATAAATTACTCAACAATAGAAACAGAACTTTTAGCTATTGTATGGAGTTGTAAACATTTTAGACCATATTTATTCGGACAAAAATTTGTAATATATACCGATCACAAACCGCTACAATGGTTGATGTCATTAAAAGAATCAAACTCAAGACTAATGCGGTGGAGATTAAAACTAGAAGAATTCGACTATGAAGTAAAATACAAGAAATGAAAAACAAATCAAGCAGCAGACGCACTTTCAAGACACCCTGTAGATATCAACGCCATAGAGACAGAATCAATATTTAACAATTTAGGCGACTCAGACGAAATCATAGAAGAATTTCTCTTACATCGAAATGAAGAAGATTTACCTAATTTAGACAATTAAACAGTAGAAGAACTTTTGAAATTGAATATCAATGAGCCAAACATAAAAACTATAAGCGATATTCAAATTCAACCACCAAAGATTCAATTTCCAGTAGTTCAACCATCCACTGACAATGAAACAGTGCATACGTCAGTAGAAAACCCGATATTTGCAATACCAATATCCGAAAGACCGATCAATGAATATAAAAATCAAATAATAATCACCGACGGAGAGGTAGAAAATATTCAAATACGAAGAGAAAAAGTCTTTGAAAATAATAGGATGTATGTCACTATCTCTAATAGAAATCCAACACCTCATATCCTAAAATTACTGAAAGAAAATATAGACCCTAAACGAGTTTATGCAATTTTCTTTAGAATACTATATTGTGTAACTAGAAGGAAAAGCAAAATATTCCTGGACGACTGTGGTAGTTGCTGGACGAGGCGTAGCCGAGGCCAGCAACACAGGAGTCCAGCAATGTGCTTTTCCTACGAGGTGCAGATACTATTTTTTATCCGATCGAAATTAATTAGAATACGTACTTATATAAATAGAGCCAAATATTACTGTAAATAAAAACGGTGTTTTAAATTTAAACTCAACATAATATCAAGGTTTGAATCGAGCGAGCTTGAAGTTTATTGCGTAGCTACGGAAACTACAGCTAAATGTTACTTTTGATAGACGTCAGATCTGACAAACAAGGCGTTTGAATATGACATAAATGTTCCCGGCCTAGGACGGGAATGTTATATTCCCGGACTGTTATTTTCTATTCTTGTACAGTTATTGCATGTTGCCAAGCAACGAATGCAATATACTGGAATCATGACTTTTGCGGTGAGAAAACACATCGGAAAGGTGTCGTTTTTCGTCCGACCGGATAAAAACGATTTATTAGCACGAAATTTTACTGTGACTCTACAAAACCTATTTGCAGAGTTTCTGCATATAAATTAGTACATTGTACTACATTTCTAGAAGACATTGAGAAGCTCTCTGATCAGGAAGAAAAGTTAGAAATGTATCACACGACTAAAACATGTCATAGAGGCATGAACGAAATGAAAGCAGCACTCAGCCGAATATTCTATTGGCCAAGAAAGTCTATAAATATAGAAAACTATATAAACAATTGCGAAACTTGTCAAAATAATAAGTACGATCGAGAGCCACCAATAATCAAATTTAACCTCACTCCAACAGCCTCAAAACCATTTGAGCACATTCATGTGGACACTTTCAGAATCAATAGCGAAAATGCTACGAATCATATTTCTTATCATGGCTTAGCGGAAAACTCCCTTGTTAGAACATAATATTTAATTCTAATCGCGAGTAATGAGCTACAAAATTTACACCCACATATCCGAAAAGAACGAGGATTGATAAATATTATTGGAACAGCAAGTAAATTGCTATTTGGTACGTTAGATTCGGAAGATAGTCAACGATATGATGAAGCAATAAATATTTTGTATACAAATCAAAAACAAATTGCCAATGAAATGAAATTTCACTCTCAAAAAATCTAATAAAGAATTATAACAACACGATTATTACTCTTAGCAAAAATCAAGACAAACTTCAACTTGGTTTAAAAACGCTTCGGAATACAATGGAACGACAAATAAAGTCCTTAGGAGATTATCTTAGTTTTCAAGGCATTCTTACGCAATTAAATTTAGATTGCCAAAATGTAATTATGTTTTTGGACAATTTAGAAAACGCTATTATGTTTGCAAAAATAAACGTTCTTCATAATAGTATTCTTTCGAGTTCTGACTTAAATGAAATGTTAAAATACTTAACAAAGATTTACAGGAAAAATTAAATTCCAAGATTCCAAAATATATTGTCTTATTATCAATTTTTTGGTACGCAAATAACTTTTTTAAATTCAAAGCTTATCTTTGCTATTCATGTACCGATACTGAGACTCGAACCTTTTACTTTTTTTCATATTTACCCAGTAATCCAAAATCAAATGATATTATCCCAAAATACCCTTACCTGGCACAAAATGAAAAAAAGAAACAATTTTCCAACAACGTTTGCCCGACCGTTGAAGAAACATACTTCTGTCTGGAAGAATTTTACCCTCGTGACGAATGTGTCAACAGTTTATTGATGAACACACCGACAGCCGACTGTCCAACTTTCAAAATTAATATTGAAGAAGCAATCGTAGAACAAATCACGAAAGAAATGGTTCCAATTAAAGCCGAAAAATTATTAGCCAAATGTAGCAGCGATCAATATTTGCCAATCGAACAATCAGTTCTAGTCAAAATACCTGAAAGTTGCGAGATCCAAATCAATGGAAGAAAATTCCTCAATCTCTAATTATTATAATTCTTGCAATAACACAAAGAAGAAAAATCTACTAGTTGGAAAGCATTCCTTCGAAAAAAACACTCCGTAATTTTCGAATCTTAAGGATGGAGGAGTTAAGTCACCACAACCTGTGGGAATCGGCCATTCAGCATGAAACTGAACCCGTGTGACTGCCCACTCAGCAGATGCACCGATGGGAACTAGATTTAAGCAATGTAATGTAAGATAAATTTTATGTATGATCATTCTCTATTTAGCTATTGTCAAGTTAAGTCAAACTGTAGTTAGCTGCTAATAAATAATTTTTAAAAAGAGATTTTTGAAAGTTAAATACTTAAGTATCTTTTGAGTTTAATTTTTTTTTGTAGCACCTGTAACTATCTCTCCAGCTGTGGTGCAAAATATAAAAAGAAGTAGATTACTTGTGCGAAAGTACGTTTTCAACACTTGTTATGTAATAACTTGTAGTAAAACTAATTAATGTTTAAGTGTTCATTCGCAACAAATTCTTAGCAAATGTTTTATCTTTCAATTCTGCTGGGTCGACATTGCCCAGGATTAATTTTTGTTTCTCTTTTTAGCGTTATGGGTAACCACAACTATTGCGGCCAGTCTTGGTAGAGAAGCACTGTTGGCAGCAACTTTTAAAGAGATCATCTTCCATCTAATTTCATTGGTGTTTCTTAGTATTTGTAAGTATATGCAACGAAATCAGGTCCCAAAATGTCAGGTTTTTTCTCAAAAATAATTTGGCTTAATTTTATTGCATACATAAATCACTTTAATGCATTTTAATGTTTGGTATTGATGTTATTTTCGTTTCCCAAAAGGTATTTACGGATATTAGAAAAAAAAGTTTATTTGTCAAAATAAATTGACAAGAAATAGATTGGATTTATTAACTTTACATTCTCAATGGAGGTATATGGTTACTTACGTACCGGGTGTTTTACTATAAATGGACCCCCCCTTTAACTTTCTCAACTGACATTTTAGAAAAAAACGTTCAATACAAAAAATAAAGGGGATGAAGTGAAGTTTTTTATGGCATAGCACTGTTGTATACAGGGTGTCTCATAAATGCGGGATTAAACAAAGTTATATATTTTTAAATAGAACACCCTATATATTATTGCATATTTGGATTTTGCGGAGAATTCTGGACATATTTCATAAATAATGTCCTATAGCTATCTGTTACTGTTTTTGAAATATTGACAGATGAAAATCGACCATTTACAAAGTTTGACAGCCTGTAAAATCTAAACGGCTAAAGATAGAGCAAAATGGTTTGCACTTTCCTATCTTGGTTTTTCCATAAGCTATCGTTTAACACTAACCACAGGTTAAATTTAACCGGAATTTCTTAACCTCTGGTTATATAAAAAAATCTATGTCAACCGATAGCTTATGAAAAACCAAGATAGGAAAGTGCAAACCATTTTGCTCTATCTTTAGCCGTTTAGATTTTACATTTGTGAAATATGCCTAGAATTCTCCGCAAAATCCAAATATGCAATAATATATAGGGTGTTCTATTTAAAAAAATATAACTTTGTTTAATCCCGCATTTATGGGACACCCTGTATACAACAGTGCTATGCCATAAAAAACTTCACTTCATCCCCTTTATTTTTTGTATTGAACGTTTTTTTTCTAAAACGTCAATTGAGAAAGTTAAAGGGGGTTTCCATTTATAGTGAAACAGCCGGTACAATTATTATTTTTAAATGTAATAGACCACACACGCTTCTTATGGAAATTTGTCCCCGGTTAAATTGTCGAAATTTTAATATGATATATTTTTCGATGTCCTGATTAAAAATATCATCTACCGAGCAATTTTTGAGTTACAGGGCAACAAAGTGATCAAGTTTATGGTTGAAGCAATATGCAACGGACAAGATACACTTGGTATAAACTGTTTTGTATGCAATAAAATATTACAAAAATAGCAAAAAATACTTATGGTTAAGTAAAGTAGGCTTTTAACCAGAGGTTGGCTTTATATACAGACAGAGGAGCGTCAAATAGTAACAAGAAATATGACCGTTTTCGACAATATCGTAATAAATAAATACAAATAGCGCTTTAAAACCGTGCCTAAGTTATAAACTACAATGCATACTTTTTTACGTATAAAAAATTACGCGTGCAGCACCCTACACTTGATAGCAGTGAAATTTCTTTAAAAAGTCGCGTGTTTTTTTAAGCACAGTACTCTATTCGCCTCTAGGGAACACGGTTATAAATCATAATGACAGTTGGGTGGGCGGGACTTAAAGGGTTTGTTTAAGTGCGCACGCGTCAGTCGAAAAGGCAAATAATGTCTTCTCTCCACGGTCCAGTTAATTGCTTTGGCAATTATAATGTTAAATTTATGTTATATTATCTCTTCAAATGAAGTAAGGAAAAAGAAAAATATAATAGCTGCTTTTCGTTTTTTTTACGAATATCTCCGGAGGCAGTTGGAGTTTTCTAAATTTCTCAACGGCATATCAATGACCCCTAAATTGCGCACCTTTGCACCTAACAGGCTTTGTATCTCTTACGGTTTCCGAGATCCTAATGGTGAGAAGCGAATTTGTTTCACCCTGTATAGTCTAGGAATGCAAAATATTAATTTGACGTATTTAAGGATTATTACAAATTATGAAGCTCGTAATATTGTTTCTAATTTCTGAGAGACTTTATATTGACAATATGAGGGAATTTGACATAGAATGTTTTATGTGCATGGAACATTACTTATTAGTTATATTAAATTTATGTTCTGGTAGAATGATTTCGAATATTTTTGAAGTTTAAGAGAAACTGAGTTATCTTTTATTTTGTAAGGTCATCGTTAAATTGTGGTTCACGCCGGAACCAAAGACGGCTTCATCAAGGGCGCGAATTAAATATTCAAAAGTGGATTAAAGATCCCCCGTCTTTACTTTCCAGAAAAGGCCATGAAAAATCAAATATGGAGTATTGGATGCAGAAACTGCCCCTACAATTTTTGTGTAAAACTTTTTCTTCTATCTTCAAAAATAAAGGCTCCAGCAGCCACGTAATAGTATATTACAATACAAGTATGGTAGGTACGTCTTTACCGCATGTGCGTGATGTTTAACAAAACGAGCCGAAGGCGAGTTTGGTAAATCACGCAAATGCGGTAAAGACACCTATTGTAAGTGTATTGTACGATATTTTAACTAAAAGCGTGTTTTAGGGCACCAATATTAAAAACTAAAAGAGCACTGTTTTAATTTACCCCGTAGTCCCGTAGGTGCCTCGTAAGTCAACATCAGATTGCTAGGGAAATAAATTATATAAATTTAATAGTTGGCTTTTATTAGCGAATATTAACTACGATAAGAAGATTCACTCTCCGCAGCGGCACGTCAACGGTATGTCTCCTTCCCCGCGCGAAAACTAGCATGATACTGGCATGTGACCTTTGGACCCGGCGCACACTGGTGGAATTTCTAGGAAAGCTGATCATAATAAGGTTTACCAGAAATAAGACATAATAGTATATTATGATATAAGTGTATAAGAGGGCCTTTAAAGCACGCGCGACATATTTCAAAACACGACGCGCAGCGGAGTGTTTTGTAAGTCGCAAGGGCTTTAAAGGCCTCTTATACACGTATATCATACGCTATTTTTTATTACGAATGCATCATAATCTCAAAAATGTTTTAAATATTAAACTTAAGGGATATATTGACGAATATATTAATCTGTCACATTTGACATGATTAAATGTTTCTATAGCAACCTTTGAAAATTACGCGCATCATAAACCTCATTTTAAGCACGCTGCAGCGTGCGATAATCGTCGATTATGATGCATGCGTAATAAAAAAGTTATTAAGTATTACACGTTTAATATATCGTGTTTTAGACAAATATAATTGTTGAATTTTTTGCTCATCATCTATATTTATATATAGGGAGTATCAATTATCACTAACGATAAAAATCATGTATACAAATCATTTGTATGTTCTTAAATCGTTTTAAAAAATGATTTTGAAAATTAAGGGCTCCTTCGTTGTAAAAAAAGGGTTTTAAATTTTTAATTCGATGATCCAAATTTTGTTTTTGCAACGGTTAATTCAGGAGTCTCACGAGCAAAATGAATGTTAAGCGGACGACAGAAACGCGTTGATGAGGGCCTGCAATTTTGCCATACATGTATTTCAGAGTTATCGCTATTTTTAAAAATTGATCTAATAGGGACGAAACTAGTAAAAAATATAGAAGCATCAGTGCAGCTGTTGTTCAAAAACACTTGCTTATATTCTGACTATCCCAAGGTAATATCAAAGCCATATTTACAAATTAAAACTAAATTATAAATTTTTATCTGCTGATTCAGGCAAAGTATTTATTACCTCTTTTTATAATAGCATCAGTCTTGCATCAGCAATAATGATTCTATCATTTTATAATAAAATGATTCTATAGAAATTTCAGCTTCAGTTTCACTTACTACAATATTATGGGATTAGGGGTGGGCGACAATAATCGATTAAATTGCCGATTAATCGACTTATCGATTAATATTTCAGAAAATGTCGATAATCTATTATTTCGATTAATCGATTATTCAGTTATTTGTTAAAATATTAAGCGTTTAATCGATTATTCAATTTCTTGCCCACCCGTACCGATGACTTTACAACAGATATAGCTTTTAAAATTCCAATTTAATAATGCGTTGCGTTAAGGGTAATTTAAATGACATTTGAAAATACTTTCAGTACAACATATGAAGCAAATAAAAACAGAGAAACCTAAATGCTCAAACAAGGCAGCAGCAGGGAAAACTGCACACGTTACAAATTTAGCCAATAAGGGATCCTCATTTCGACGCGCCATTTGCACAATTAGGTATAACACCAACACATAACCTCAACGGAGTGTTAGCACGTTAGCAGTATAGTACATCAGTCTTTATCTTTTTATTATGTATTTGGGCAAAACTATATGATAAGAAAGATCACTCTCCGCGGCGGCATGTCAACCGTGTGTCTCCTTCCCCGCGCGAACACTAGCAGAATATTGGCAGGCCATGATACAAATAAAACAATCATGTTGGCAGGCGACTTTTGACGCGGCGGCCATAGACCAGCTCAGAGATAAATAAATATCTAAAGAGAGATTGCCGAATGATACGGAAGTTTTTAAGACCACTTATTCATTGCGCATTCCCGAGGAGTGTTGCGTTTGGTGGCAATCGTTGAAACTAAAATTATGAACAGCTTACCCACCTGTGAGTCAGCGTGACATTTGATTTGAATTTGAATCTCGATCAAAAGTGATGAAATATTAAATTATTTAATTTGTTAACAACGGATAATACTTTTGTGCCTGTTAATATTTGCTTAAATAGTGTGGTTTATTTTTAAGTAAAGTTGAAACAATTAAAGCGTAAGTATAATGTCTCTGAAATTCTATAGTTCGCAGTTAATATAGGATAGGCTTACAGAAAATTCGTTGATTTTTTCCGCGGGAAACTTTTTGCTTTTTATTGTTCAGAGAGAATGTAGACCAAAATATCTATTGTAACTGGAATATGGCCTTAGAAATAATCGAATACGATATATTTCCGCTACCGCGGTACATTTCTTATGTCTTTGTATTAACCAAATATTTTGAAGACCAAGCAAATAATATTGCATTTCTATACCATACTTAGCTGATAGTTGCCGCTAGAGGATGTTTGTTCCAAATTATGCAGTGAGTAGCAAATTTGTTGTAAAATTGGCGTTGTCCAGAATTTATTTTTACTCTCTCGCGCATATAGGGCTATAGAGAAAATATTGTAATCGTCCAAAATATCGAATTTATTTTTTTTGCAAATCTCGACGAATCATGACCCCCTAGAGTCCTAAAAACATAAAATTTTGAAAAAAAAACAGTTTTGTATATCCCCAACACCTAACTTAGAATTACTTTTGCACAATATGATTAGATTTGTGTCTAAATAAATAAATTCCATTAAAATTATTTAGCGCAAATGGTTTATAAATTTAAAAAACAATAAATTTATATAAAATATGTAGGAGATTTATTAAATAATTACCTCTAGGTATCTCTAAAATATTTAGTATATCCCAACACCTAACATTGACATAATTTTGTACAAAATTATTAATGTAGGGTCTAAATAAGCAGTTTCAACTGAAATTACTTGGCGCAAAAACCAAACTTACCAAAAGTTACTAATGCATAGTAATACCTATTATGAAAAATGATCGGTAAATTTTTACTTTGCGCACTTTTCGAATTTTGCAATTTTCTTTGTGTGACATGTATTAGATAGTATTAGAAGTATTTTGTGACACTTTACATATTGCGCAAAGCTCTTTTGACGCCAAATATTGAAAAAAAATCACTGGCTGTTTAGTATCCCAATATATTTTAACGCGAAACACTACTAATTTTACTTTAATTATGAAAATTTACTTGCAATGTTGTCACACTTGACTGACATTCTTAATTTTCAAGTAGCTAAATGTCTCAGGTCAGGTGCATATTTCAAAAAGTGGAACTAAAAAAGTACCAAAGTAAAGAGACAAGCGCGTTACGCGCGCTTGTATAGCTTAAGGGTACGTCCATAGTGCACCGCTTCTCGTTTCATCGCGGCAGACTAGCGATAAGAAAATATATAAAGTAATGGTAGCGCGTGGCCATAGTGCGCCTGTAACCTGTTTCAACCTGCTTAATCAGCTTTTACCGGAATGAATTTTTATTTCGTTTTCTCGCATACCGCTTAACCCGCTCGTTGTTTGATATCATTTGATGTGCAATACGCAGGATTGTTCTAGTTTGTTGCTCTGTCATTTAAGCAAATATTAAATATTTATAAATATTGATTACAAAGCTAAGATCCGTAGGATGGAAATTGATAAATATATTTTAATTTCGGAAGTGCTTTTAAAAAATGATATGGGACAAACGATTGAAGTATGGTCACAGATAACCCAAAACAGATGCGTAAGCGGCAATTTAATGCGTGAAACAAACTTCGCACCGAATGACTCATGGTCGTATATGGCTTGAATAGGTCTAAGTCGCATTCTAAGTCGCAACAAAACCACAAGCGGAATAGTACGGAGTCATATTCAATCTTATTTTTGAAATTTAAATTATAAAATTAGTTTAAATGTGCTAGTGACATGCCTGGTTATACGTGCCTGTATTCCGTTGTTCAAACAGAAGCACTGGCGATAAATCTTTTTTTAGGTGCCCTAAACACCGAGAAAGGTATGTCTTATGATTTTTACATGTCAAAGCAAGTTATTTATATATTTTTCTGCCCTGAAAATAGACAAAAACACACTAACAACTGCTCTTGAAAACTGGACATTTCAAACATCGTGTGAAAAGTATACCTACTAATACTAAAGTATACTTTTCACACGCTTATTCGGGTATTTAGAATAAAGGGCTTCGTCTCCGTTTTAGAGCTTCGCCCTCAGAGGTTCCATTCCCAGATCTCTAAAAAGGGGGGTCCAATTTTAGGGCTTCACCCCCACCCCAGGAGCCCCTTTTTGCAGAGCTGTAGAAAAAGGGACTCTCATACCAGGGGCCCCCTTTTAAGGCTTGGGGCCCAATTTTAGGGCTTCGCCCCCGGAGGCTCCTTTCCTAAATCTGTAAAAAATGGCTCCCGTACTATAGGCCCCATTCTAGGGTTTCGCCCCCCTAGGGCCTCATTTTAGGGCTTCGCCCCAAAGAGCCCTCTCCCAAATGTGTCAAATATGAGGCTCCCACATCGGGGACCCCATTCAAGTGCATCGCCCCCCGACGGCTCCATTTAAAATCTGTGGAAAATGGGCTCCGTACCAGGGACCTCATTTCAGAGCTATGGGCCTCAAGGAGCCCCAATTTAGGGTTTCACCCCCGTATGCTCTCTTTTCCGAATATGTAAAAGAGGATCCCCGGAGGGAAGGCAAAACCATAAGAGGAGACCGTCGCGCCGGTGAATGGCGCCTTTTTCCAAAATTATGAAAAGAATAACTCCAAAAATTAAGGGCGAAACCACCCTAGAATGAGGGACGAGACCCTAAAAGGGCCCCCCGGGTAGGGCGTTGTCCCAGCCCTGACATCTCAATACCTACTCATCAACTAGTTACACAAATTGCTGTAGAATGGTCTTAGTAAACTATAAATTTTAATTTAAAGACAAGATGCTTGATATATTATTTTATAGTAAATATTATAATATATAATATCAATATTATTTGCAGTCATAGCAAAAGTATAGTATGGAACGCGTGTGAAAATTACTTTTCACACGAGTGTGAAGATTGATGGCACGAGCCGTAGGCGAGTGACATAATCAAAACTTGTTGCACAATATACTATTCTACCACACTCCCAGTGGGGCACCTTATATGTAGCAGTCGTAGAAAAATAGTGTGCTACACGTGCTGAAAGGACTTTTCACACTCATGAGACTTTATGACACTCGCCTACGGCTCGTGTTACCAAACTGTCTTATTGGTGTGAAAAGTCTTATTTTCAGCACTTGTTACACAATATACCATAATGATACTCACATACATAAATAAAATTGGATATTGGTACGGCGAGTCTTTTACTAATTGCCACCCGCAGGTTTAAAACTACTCTGTGCGGGCAATTCAACTCCGCTGATAGAGGCGTCATAAAACAAGATTCGATATTTCATGCGCTTTCGGATCTGTAGTTGGGTTATCTGGGGTATGGTATTCACCAACTTCTGAGCGAGACCTATTAATTTCATGAACGTGAGTTGTTCTTTCTTGTTTTAATTTATTAGAAACATTATCGCTGGCTAATAAAATTCATAACAGGTCCTCACGAGATAGCTCCAAGATGCCAACTGAGACGAAGCGACTGAAGCGAGACACTCACGCAAGCGGTGCTATATGACCATCACCTGCTACAATCGCGCAGGTTGACGAAGCGGGTAGAGTAAAAGCCGGCTAGCGAGAAGCGAGAAGCGGTGCACTATGTCCGTACCCTAAGGGATGGTATGGCCACAGACTAAAGAAAATCGGAAAACTCATTCCTCAGATACTTAATAGACCATCTTCGTGAATCACCCTGCATATATCTTTTTAATTATAAATCATTTACGCAAAATAATTTTAATCAAAAATATCTATTTAGATAAGTAGTAACTTATTCATACTTTACAAAAATTTAGTCAAAATAGGGTGTTGGGGGGGATATAGTAGTAAACAAGTACCAAGAAAATGTGTGTCTATGTGGGTGTCTGTGTGTACGTCTGTCTGTCACACAACTTATCTCCAAAACCGTTAAGTCGATTTCGACCAAAATCGATATTTGGAAGTTTCTGATGAATATATCCAGAACTTTTTTTCAGTTTTTTTTCTCTTCAAAATTAAGGGTAAGTAGTTTATATGAAGAAAAAAAAAATTAAAAATTCTCTAACGATTTTATTTAAATTTTCTACATGTTTACCATTTAGTAAGACTAATCACGTAGATACTGCACCATTTTTTCCGGGAAAAATCGGTAAAGGCCACTATACCCTTGGAACAAAAATGGAAAAAAATCGATTTTATCGATAACGGCTTTAACGATTTTATTCAATCTGTACTTATTTACCAATTAGTAAGGGAAATAATTATGCATTTGTTTAGTTTTCCTAGGAAAAATAAGATAAAGCCACTTTACTAGTGGAAACATTCACCTTCCAATTTCTCCTAGTTTTGTGGCGGAACTACCTATGTCCCATTTTTTTTAGTTCTGTGGCAGAATCATATGAGCGAGAGAGAAAGTATGTGCGGCCTTGCCGTACCGTCTGTTTAATGTTGTTTTCTTTTTAGTCAAGTGTTAAACAAAGTCTGACCCTGGCCAATTCGTATTCTTACTGATGTTGAAGTCCAAACCCTACTGTCATAAGTTGGATCCACACTGATTGATGCAAAACTCTTAGTCCTTATTTCCTGTTTGGCTTCCAATAGAAATAATGTAGGCGCATACTTTCAGACTAAGGTTGAAGAGATCGATATTCAATGGGAAAATGAACAAAAGTCCGAAATATTCGTATTATAAGGAATCCTCAACCATCTCTTGAGCCCCATATATTACGTAACATAATAAGTATAGTATAGCCTAGATTATTTTTCTAATTTCTGGAAATCTTTTTTGCCGTAATGCATGTATAGAATAATAATGGGTAATATGTAATTTTAAATATAGTAATTGCGTGGTCAGAGACTAGTTTAAAAAAAAAAAAAAATTTTTCGTTATCAGTGTTCTACACCCCTGGCTAATGGAGGTACAAATAAACACTTTTTTATTGTTCCTGAAAATAATTCGAAAAAACGCGAAGAATGGCTCCAGATTATGATGAATTTAAATGATAAGTCGACTAGAATGTATTTGTGTGGAGACCATTTTGAAGATAAAAACTTTGCAGATTCGTCACAAAGGAGATTAACTAGCTTTGCGGTACCCTTTTTAAAGCCTCGAATCAAAATTATCAGTGATATTCTAATTAGACTTCCTCACACTTCCCACAATGTTCCCCATATAACCCAACCTACTCCATCCACAAGTACATGTAATCCTTGTTTTATAGAAACTGTTCTATAAGGGCTAATCCTCCTGAGAACCCACATTTAACTTTTTTTCGGTTTTTGAGGTTTAGATTAAAATAAAAATTATATATATTTATTATAATCAAATGTGTTTTATTTAACATTAATAAACTTCCCTATTTTATAATATAAAAAGGGAACAATCTTCCTTAAAAGATCGTTGTTTGTTTAACACCTAATGTATGCTTAAAAATTAAATTATACGTTATAATATTACAAAGTCGCATCACAAAACTTTCGTCAAAATTACATAATTATGCATAAAACCTTTGAAATATTTAAATGTGCCTAAACTAACTAGGTACTTTGCTCCTAAAAAAAAATCTTTTTTAGGTACTTTTTACCTCTACGTTCTTATGTAGGCTTTAAAGTTGTGTTTCAAATATCAGAAACACCTTCATTTTTCTATAGGGGCAAAACATAATCGAATATATTTGAAATAATGACAAAAACGAAAAAATTATATGCGAATTTTAATAAAACCGTATTCCGAAATTATTGAATTTGCAATTTTTACTGAATTTTCATTCCGACACATAATTTTTGGCAGATTTTACGGGTAAAGTTCGCCAAGAAAAATGATTCGGAATGAAAATGCATTAAAAATAGCAAATTTAATCATTTCGGATCACAGCTTAAATAAAACAATAATTTTGAATATGGCGCCACACAGTCGGTAAGGAAATAATTTACATTACCGACCCATAAACACAAAAACAGTTATCTGTAATACCGATCAACCCATATGTAATTCTTCCCGAGGATACTGGCGGCGCTAGTGAAAACTGTCTTAAAAAAATATCATTGATTCGGCAATCTCTCTTTTTTATTTTATCTCTGGACCAGCTCATCCTTTTGTCAGATTAATTTTCACGCCTAAATTCTATAGTCGAGTCAATGTCCGATATAAGATAATATCGCTATTTTTTAGTTGTGTTGTATTACAAAATAGGAATGAAATATACAGTAAAAATATTGTGCGAAACCTTTAACCACTTTTAAAATCACCCAAAACGCCAAAATTTAATCAAATATTAAAAGATAGGGCAAATTCGAGCAACATTTTCTTCTTTATGTCTTTTGTCAGAATATTAGTATTCGGAAATATGGTGAAATCATTAACACAAAATCAAAATCTTTTAAATATTAGTTATTACATACCTTGAGTATTGTTATCAATAATAACTAATTAAAAACGTTAACAGATTTTTGAAACAGCCAGTTGAATACAAACTTTATCAAAATATTTATTTGGTGATAATAACAAAAAAAAAATTCATAACGTAAGTTTGACAGGGCGCTGCAAACAATTCAGAAGATATCAATTGTGTTTTTCCAAAGCCAAATAGAGTATTAGAGTGCTATAAATAATTTCGTCATAAATTTGATTAAATATACCGCAAACGAAAATATCGTTTATGGCCAGCTTTTATTTAAATTCAACCTGTGTGCGGCGAAGTTCGCCGATCATTCCAGGCAACGAAGAAAATAAACGACGATTCCTTTGTAGCGCTCTCTTGCCATTGAGTGGGCCTTCTTGTCGTAGTTATTATTCGCTGCTTTTATATCACAGATGTAAAACTTGACAACGGAATAAAGGATAATTATTTTTGTAACAATTTCGTGAAAGTGTGTTTTACGTCCCTTCAATGGAAGTCAGTAGCAGCAGTGATGATGAAATTCCGAAAGAAGTTCTGGACATTGCTAAAGCAGCTACTCTTAATTTATTGCCGGATAAATCACAGCATAGATATGAGAAGGAATATGGGCTCTTCATGAACTGGTGTTCATCAGAGAAAGTTAAAGCAATTAGTGAAGATGTGATGCTTGCCTTTTTTTGTGGAAAAATTTAAGGACAGTAAATCATTCTCTTTATGGAGTTATTACTCAATGCTCAGATCTACTATAAGTATCAAAAATAATGTCGACATAAGCAGGTATGCAAAACTGATTGCATATTTAAAAAGGTAGTCTGTGGGATACAAAGCTACGAAATCAAAGTCATTCTCCAAGAATGAGGTTGTAAAATTCCTTGTCACGGCACCAGATGAGGAGTTTTTATTAATGAAGGTACTTAATTGCGATTTTTTTAAAATCTACTTTTAAGTAACAAATTATTTGCTTGTTTCAGGTGGTACTCATTGTGGGCATCGCTGGGGCATGTCGCCGAGTTATGTAAAATGAAAATTGAAGATACATGGGCGGATTGGCTCATCTGGAAAAATCCTGGTGAACTGGATCGTACGAGTCCAAGCGAACTGCTCCATAATAATACCTACTCACTAGAGAATATCTATAGATATTTATTAACGCTACCGACATCGCAAGTTGCCTGTGCGCGGTCATTTTCATCTTTAAAATTTATTAAAAATAGACTCAGAAGAACTTTGAGTGAAAATAATTTACAAACATTTATGTTAATGGTAGTCGACAACCAGACCCTAAATGAGATTGAAAGCGACGCAATAATTGACAAAGTTGCAAGTTGTTTAAAAAGAACTGTTGTTCGAAATATAAATATTTTTAATCTGTTTATATTATCTGTATTTATAAAATACTAAACTTATTACAATTACATAATTCGAATTTTTAAGTGAACCCTTTATAACAAGAGTCTAGCGACCCGACCAAATTTTCGATACCAAAGGCCACCTATACTACATAAGCTGGCCTTGCGTGGAATATATTCACAAAGAAGGGGGATTCTTTGTGAATGTATTCGCGGAAACACATGCAAGCTACTGTATATCGACTATAATACGGCTTTTATTAAATATGTCCTGGTTTTTAGTTAAATAAAGCAACATATTTTGGAAAAAGTGCATCGCGCTCGCTACGGGGGCTCAAGAAAAGGAAACTAACCAGGTGCTAACCCAAACTAACCCAAGACATACCCAAAATCAAGAAAAAAACTGTTTAGAAACTTAACCTTAAAAAAAAATAAAAAGAAAACAACGGGGTTTGAACCCGAGCCGCCGACGCCGATAAACGCCGCTGCCAAGTTCAGACCTAACCATCTAGTCCTCTGGACCACCACACCTTATATGCAAATCGATTACATCACGATGACATAGCGCGAATGCAATCGCTTGAGTCAACGCTATCTGCACTAGATGGCGCTAGAGTCGGTATCGAAAATTATATCGGGTCTACAGACGCTTGTCCCTTTATATCCTTGTTTATATCTATGGGAAAACTGATTTGATTTAATGTAAATAATATTCATCATCATGTTTACGTTTTTTATTTGTTTTTCGCATTCTTCTTATTCTTAAATATAAATATATTGGTCACAAGGGACCCCACGACCTTTTTGTTTTTTTTTTAATGATTTTACCAACTTTTGGGTGTGGCACTCCGAAAATTTTCTGCCTTCGGTGAAGGCAGAAAATTGCTAACCACCGACAAAAATATGTACAATAACACAATAACCCTTTTTTGCCAGCAAACTGTTATATTTTTTGAACGTTTTTGAACTTCTCCTGAACTTTTTTTTACAACTTTATTGATTTGTAGCTACAGTAAACTGTCTTAATGATTTACTCTTCTGGAATCGGTAAGTACCTACTTATTCAGTGCGCAACAATTGTCATTCAAGAGGACGCCGACGCCAACGCCGAATCCTCGTTTTTTAACGACTATTGGGTAAAAATTGGGCGTGGCACCCCCAAT
Source organism: Pissodes strobi (assembly GCA_016904865.1). Lineage (NCBI taxonomy): Eukaryota > Metazoa > Arthropoda > Insecta > Coleoptera > Curculionidae > Pissodes > Pissodes strobi. The sequence continues at coordinate 127,079 of MU182162.1, forward strand.
ATTTTTAAGCCTGCGACGACCTTGCTCTACTACTTTCTAAACCCACGAGCAGCCACTGATCCCTCCCAAGGACTAACTCTGGCTACGCCACTGGATGAACATAAATCTACACCTGCGGCGACAGGCGGTCAAAAAAATTATTGTGACCTGCTTGACCTATATTCCCGGATCGCTTTGACTATCACAATCCGCCCCTGTGAAGATATTAAGGAATTTGAAACCAACCTCGTTGTAACTGTGCCGGATGCGTATTAGCAGCGAATATTAACTACGACAAGAAGGCCCACTTAATGGCCAGAAAGCGCTACAAAGGAATCGTCGTTGATTTTCTTCGTTGCCTGGTAACGATCAGCAAACTCCACCGCACACAGGTTGAATTAAATAAAAGCTGGCCATAAACGATATTTTCGTTTGCGGTATATTTAATCAAATTTATAACGAAATTATTTATAGCACTCTAATACTCTAGTTGGCATTGGAAAAACACAATTGATATCTTCTGAATTGTTTGCAGCGCCCTGTCAAACTTACGTTATGGTTTTTTTTTTATTATTATCACCAAATAAATATTTTGATAAAGTTTGTATTCAACTGGCTGTTTCAAAAATCAGTTAACGTTTTTAATTAGTTAATATTGATAAAAATACTCAAGGTATGTAATAACTAATATTTAAAAGATTTTGATTTTGTGTTAACGATTTCACCATATTTCCGAATACTAATATTCTGACAAAAGACATCAAGAAGAAAATGTTGCTCGAATTTGCCCCATCTTTTAATATTTAATTAAATTTTGGCGTTTTGGGTGATTTTAAAATTGGTTAAAGGTTTCGCACAATTTTACTGTATATTTCATTCCTATTTTGTAATACAATACAACTAAAAAATAGCGATATTATCTTATATCGAATATTGACTCGATTAAAGAATTTAGGCTTGAAAATTAATCTGACAAAAGGATTAGCTGGTCTATGGCCGCCGCGTCAAAGGTCACCTGCCAACATGATTGTTTTACTTGTATCATGGCCTGCCGATATTCTGCTAGTATTCGCGCGGGGAAGGAGACACACCGTTGACATGCCGCCGCGGAGAGTGATCCTTCTTATCATATAGTTTTGCCCAAATACATAATAAAAAGATAAAGACTGATGTACTATACTGCTAACGTGCTAACACTCCGTTGAGGTTATGTGTTGGTGTTATACCTAATTGTGCAACAACTGTAGCCAGATTATCAGAAAATGACGCGTCGAAATGAGGATCCCTTATTGGCTAAATTTGTAACGTGCGCAGTTATCCCTGCTGCTGTCTTTTTTGAGCATTTACGTTTCTCTGTTTTTTTTTGCTTCATATGTTGTACTGAAAGTATTTTCAAATGTCATTTAAATTCAAGTTTAAATTACCCTTAACGCAACGCATTATTAAATTGAAATTTTAAAAGCTATATCTGTTGTAAGGTCATCGGTACGGGTGGGCAAGAAATTGAATAATCGGTTAAACTCTTAATATTTTAGCAAATAACTGAATAATCGATTAATCGAAATAATCAATTATCGATATTTTCTGGAATATTAATCGATAAGTCGATTAATCGGTAATTTCTTAAAAGTGAATCGAATAATCGATTATTGTCGCCCACCCTAATCCCATAATATTGTAGTAAGTGAAACTGAAGGTGAAATTTCGGTAGAATCATTATTGCTGATGCAAGACTGATGTTATTATAAAAAGAGGTAATAAATACTTTGGCTGAATCAGCAGATAAAAATTTATAATTTAGTTTTAATTTGTAAATATGGCTTTGATATTACCTTCGGATATTCAGAATTTAAGCAAGTGGTTTTGGAACAACAGCTGCACTGATGCTTCTATATTTTTTACTAGTTGCGTCCCTATTAGATAAATTTTTAAAAATAGCGATAACTCTGAAATACATGTATGGCAAAATTGCAGGCCCTCATCAACGCGTTTCTGTCGTCCGCTTAACATTCATTTTGCTGGTGAGACTCCTGAATTAACCGTTGCAAAAACAAAATTTGGATCATCGAATTAAAAATTTAAAACCTTTTTCTTACAACGAAGGAGCCCTTAATTTTCAAAATCCTTTTTTAAAACGATTTAAGAACATACAAATGATGTTTATACTTGATTTTTATCCTTAGTGATAATTAATACTCCCTATTATATAAATACAGATGATGAGCAAAAATTCAACAATTATTTGTCTAAAACACGATATATTAAACGTGTAATACTTAATAACTTTTATGTCTTATTTCTGGTAAACCTTATTATGGCCAGCTTTCCTAGAAATTCGACCAGTGTGCGCCGGGTCCAAAGGTCACATGCCAGTATCATGCTAGTTTTCGCGCTGGGAAGGAGACATACCGTTGACGTGCCGCCGTGGAGAGTGAATCTTCTTATCGTAGTTAATATTCGCTGGTATTAGCACCTCCTACTATGTGACAGCACGGTCATTGTGCTGAAGCCTAGTAGCAAAACTGAATGTTATAGCCATCTTATGGGGGTTTAAACTATACGCGAATTATGTGTTGAAGTCCAGAAGGAATTTAGAAGCATTTGATTATGAATTCATACTGCGATGCAATCAATTTCAGCAAGAGCCCTCGAGGTCGAGAGGTCTAGATGGTTAGGTCTCAAATCGGCGGCTTTCGGCGGCCCGGGTTCAAACCCCGTTGCTTTTTTATTTTTTTTGAAGGTTATGTTTTTAAACAGTTTTTTTTTTGATTTTGGGTAAGTCTTGGGTTAGTTTGGGTTAGCACCTGGTTAATTTCATTTTCTGTTTGTTTCTTCATTTTGGGTATGTCTTGAGTTAGTTAGCATGGATTAGCACCTGGTTAGTTCCATTTCTGTTTATTTCTTGATTTTGGGTGTGTCTTGGGTTAGCACCTGGTTAGTTTCCTTTCCTTGAGCCCCCGTAGCGAGCGAAGCGAGCGGAGGGCCATGCGAAAAGTGAAATATTTTGCTTTCCTGTATTTTAACACATTGGAGTGTTGCAGCGCAGTATGAATTCCTAATACGCGTTCATAAATCCCTACGTGATTTTTGTGCTGGCGCACGGTAGGATTTTTAAACTATCTTGACAAAAATGGTTCATTTAATTCCTCCTGTATTTTAACACATTGGAGTGTTGCAGCGCGGTATGAATTCATAATACGCGTCCCAGATACAAAGACACATGTAGATCGACAGTTCGTGGTTTACGCGGAAGGGTTTTCAACAGAAATTAATAATATTTCCATTTTCAAGAAGTATAGAACCCTTAGACCCGATCATACTGCCCATACACGGATATTTATTGCATATAAAAAAGGAAGTTGCACTATCCAACCACTGGGTATAAATACTTTTGGAAAAATACCTTCTCAAATTGCATCATATTTAAAGTTGTCCAGTCCCAAAGAATATACGGGATATTGTTATCGAAGGATTATTAGTAGATGTTGGCGGGGATATCATGAGTTTAAAAAGACATGGTGGATGGTAGTCTTCCAGTGTTGCGGAGGGCTATATTGAAAATTCGGTGCAAAATGAAATACAAATTGCAAAGCAAATAAATGGTGTAGAAGAATATGCAGAGAGAACTTCCTGTTTTAGTAAATCTGTAACTTTCAATTATTGTGTCTCATAGGATAGTAAAACACTTCCTTCATCGATATCGTTTGGAAATGTTACAAATTCTACAATTAATATTAATATTTCTTAATTATTTTATTTATAAGTTGGGATTAGTTTAAAAATTTTAATATTTCAGTATTTGTTATGCATATAATGTGTAATAGAGTTTTTTTTTAATAAAAAATAAACTTGAATATTATAAAAACTTGTTTTTATAGTATGTAATTACTTACAGCACTAGTGGGATAAAGTGCTACTTACCGCACTAAAATCAGTGCGTAAGTAGTTATTTACCGCACGCTTGTAGATAAATATAATTAAACACATGTAAATCGGACGCCATGACATTCGGAACGTGCGCTCATTTAGCATCTGCAATAATATGGTATTTAGAATACGTACCTCACCAATAGAACATAGAACATTATCAACTATCCTGGAACTGCATTATTAGAACAAGTTCTCGATGCAGGCAATAGGGCAACAAATGTTGAAATAATAAACTAAGCTAATATTATATATATTTATTATATATGTAAATGACAGTTGATAGTTGATCGCTATAACTAAACTTAATATTATAAATTTCGAGAATAACCTTTAGATATTCAGTTTTACAATACATTCGAAATAAGTTTGGCGGAAAAGTTACCACCTTTTTCAATACTGATTTAAAATGTTTTTAATTAAGCAATTCCTCTAGTTTTCTAACTGTTATTAGTAAAAAAGTTAATTAATCATTATTTAATAGTTGATCTCTATAACTAAACTTTTACGTAGGTATGTAATGTATTCTTGTAATAATACCCTGTTTAGTTAAAAACAACTTTTTGCATAATACGTTTAAAAGCGCGCATATAGCTAATCACGTACAGGTAGGGTTTTACAGCGCTGCTGTGTGCATTTATTTATTATTTATTGGGATATCTATTACTGTTTGACGCTGATATGTATTAAAGAACTCTGGTTAAATGCCTACTTTACTTAACCGTTTCTAAATATCTTTGCTGTTTTTCGTAATATTATATTGCATATAAAAAAGTTTGTAGCTAATGTATCTTGTTCGTTGCATATTGCGCCTGTAACTTAAAAACTGCTCGGCAGATTTCTTTTTTTTGGCAATGATAAGTTCTAATCAGAGCATCGAAAAAAATTCAGACGATTTGACCGTGGACAGATTTCCATAAGAAGTATGCCTCGCTTAGCTTGAACGGCCAGAAAAAAAATTTGGCATCCCATCGACCCCATTGGAAAATATTCCTGTGAAGATATTTATATGAGGGGGGGTTTAAAATAACTTTTTTTTACTGCTTAGCGGTAGTTCTCGAAACGAATTTATATTCACAGTGGAAGGTTCTCAAATTGTTACTTTGCATAAAATTGGATCAGAATTTTAAAGAAATGTTGGCTTAAAGATTTTTCTGATAATTATTACTGACATATTGGTATACATATCTTTGGCATACGACTTCTATTTTTTTTTGGTAACCGCTTGGCGAACTCTGTTCTCGTCTAACTTTTGTGTTGGTTATCTAAGACTGATCCAAAAATTAATTAAAAAATTAAAATTTGTCTCTATAATAGTTCTCATTGTTGATTTTATAGTTTCTTGCTATTTTTTAGATATTTTCAGCCAAGCAAATGCTTCAGAGTATTATCTTACTGAAGCTCTAAAAACCGGATTTGATACAGAAAAGGGATTATCGAAAGTGATATCCGCAGATGGCTTTTGGCAGGTAAGTATTTTTATTAAAATAAGTAAATATCAATGAAAAAAGCGATAGACCGAGGGCTACCGCGTTTCAAATAAGCAAGAAATTTTAATATACATATTTAAATAAAACATTTATGTGGCTAATAGTTGCCGTGAAGATTATAATTAAATAAAGAAAATAATTTTTCTAGGATTGCATTAGACAATAATTAAGCTTTGCACATTGAAAACTCGTTCTGCACAAAACGCCTGTCATCTTTGCGTGCGCATCTTCCATTGTTTCTTTTACTCAACACCTTCTAGACAAGAAGACCTTGAAACTAAATGCTGTAAATAATATGTTTCGAGTTTTTAATATAAAATATATTCAACATTATGAAATGTGTGCATTTGTAGTGATCAATTAATACAAAGCAGGTAATTTATTGTGTTAATGGCAATGACATTGCCATGTGATCGTGAAAATAGACTCTTAACCCTACTACACTACACTAAACTTCCTAATTATTCTACATTATACAATTATTAAATACTTATAGTTTATAGTCAGGGACTGATTGCTCTAGTACAGAGTTTCCACAAATACCTATTATAATTACAAAGCTGATAATACCTGGTAATATCTGAAATAACTGCATTTTTAGTATTCGCATACTGTCTGCCTGAAGTAAACAAACAAGCTCTTTAAGTTTTTATTTTTTGGCTTTGTAATAATAATGCCTACTTACTTATTTACTTTGACTGCCTTCTGACTCAACATATAATAAGTTTTAGGTAACCATAAATATTTTTAGGCTACAGCCGGACAACATCAGAGAATTGATTTTAATACCTCAGTTTTACTTGGGATGCCCAAACATTTTTATTTGATTAAGGGTTGTAGGATAGTTTTAGGTGCGTGTTGTAATAATTTTGGTTTAAGTTCAGTCGCTTAATTGAGACCATTGGCCTTTAAGCAATTGTGTATAATAGTGTTGAGTAAATTGAAAACGTGGTGTTAACCTTTGGTGTTCCCAAATGTAGAGGGAATTATAAAAATGGACCCAAAGTGGTAATTTTTTCATTTCCAAAAGAAGGTGAATTGAGCCAGTAGTGGGTAAGTTCAATTATGAGGGAAAAATAATTTGTTCTGTATGTTATGTTCAAAGGGTGTGCCTAACATTACGTGCACAACATATGATATTTGTCTAAGTTTTCTATGTTTTACCTTAAAACTGCTTTGCAATACTTGCTTACTTTAGTCCTTGGGTGGTTGTATTGCATTCAATGACTGTCTTTACAGAGGTTTTGGTCTAACGCAGGCTATTGAAGTAAATATATAATTTAAGATGTGTGAAATTCACTTTAGGATAAATGCATATATGTTTTATTAATATTGATTTAGCTCCTCAGTTGCGGATCTTGTCAATCGTTTTGTTCACTCCGAGATGAGCACCATTATGAACTTCTTCCAGGACCGATATCTTCTTTCTTGGTACCACTAACTGTATCTTCACTACTTTTCTATCGGCGCTTTCCCAGGCTCGTTTAAGTCCATCTTCAACTGGCTTTTAGCAGTAGTGTTATTTCATTATCCTTAAGCTGATCCTTTTTAAGTTGCTCTGTGGTCCACTACTGATCAACCTCAAACTTCATTTGCCCAATGGGAGTATTTTTTTCTGGTTGATCTATTATTTGGTAATGTTTGCAATTATCCTCGCATTCTCTTCTGGCTAAAGCATCTTCATTATTATGCAATCTCCTTGCCCTGTGCTTAACCTTAAAGTTATATTGTTGTAACTTTTCAAGCCATCTGGCTACCTATCCCTCAGGCTGTTTCATATCCAAAAGCCATTTAAGTGCTGCATGATCAATCCTTATTTGACATTCTTGTCGATACAGATAGTGATGGAAATTCTCAACATACCATACTACGGCCAAAAGCTCTTTTCGGGTTTCACAGTATTTATGATCAGGTTTCGAAAGCGTTCGACTGTAGTATTCGATAGCTCGTTTTTCTCCTGCTTGTACTTGCGATAAAATCGCTCCGATGCCGGTGTTGCTTGCATTCGTGTCCAACTCAAACTTACCTTTTTCTCCTGAAAAGCAAAATCACAGTTATGATCCCAGTTATAATTTGCTCGTTCTTCAGTGAGCTTGTGTAGAGGTGCAACTATATTTGCAAATCCTTCAACGAATCTTCTGTAATAAGTATATAATCCAAGGAAGCTCCACAGTTGGTGTTTGTCACGAGGACGAGTCTAGTCTTTGATGGCTGCAATCTTTCTTTGGTCGGTTTAGATTCCCACCGATGACACGACATGCCCGAGAAACTTAACCTTTTGTTGAAAAAAAGGACATTTCTTTGAATTCAGTAAGAGCTGAGCATTTCTGATTCTAGTAAAAACTTCTTGGTTTTGTAGGTGTCCTTCGTAAGTTTTTTCATTACCACTATATCATCGAGATAAACTAGGCATGTCTTCCAAGTACGGCCTCGTAGAACAACTTCCATAAGACGCTCAAAAGTAGCGGAGGAACTGTATAGTCCGAAACTGATATTAACCACTTCCGGTAGAAAAGGCCCTTTTCGTTATCCTGTTCGTCAATGCATGTTTGGCAGTAGCCGCTCTTTAAATCGAGTATTGGGAACCAGTGCGAACCTGCTAGTGTCAACGTGTCGTCAATTCTGGGAAGTGATTAACTGTCCTTCTTGGTGACGTCATTGAGCCTTCTATAGTCCACACAGAACCACATCCTTTTTGGTGACTAGGACAATATTTTACGTTCTTCCAGTATTGCTGTTTTTCCTTTCAAAGGCTGTGCTTCTGCTCTGTGATAAACTGTGTGGCTTTTTTTCAGTTTTTCACAGGACAGATGATGCCAGGACTTGTAGAAATATTCTTACGTAGGTGATATTGAGGGTGCTGCTTCTGACTGCGTTCAACTAGTTACTCACTGCACCGGTTCGCAAGTGGCTATTACGTCTCCTTTATTGATTTTGATGGAATTAGATGAAATATTGGCTATCCTTATCGGTATTTCGCCGTCTATTTTGACTAGTTCTTTGCCTACAAGGTTTTTGCAAGGCAAGTCGTGGTGTTGCATAAGTCAGATGCAGCCTCCAAAATCCTTCTTCGATTCGCCAAAAATTGTCTGCTCAGTATTTCCGCTTATTCTACACTACTGTAGTTGTTGTGTCATCGTCTGTTTTCGTAAGGTGCCAAACAATTCGTCTTCTATGTCGGCTGTTTCTCCAAGTACTTCAGCTGTCTCGTACGTAAAACTACATGCTTCGATATGGGTAGGACTTCTATTCTATTTACTTACTTTGTTAGACCTTACCAAAGATACCGCCGCACCAGTGTCAACAGTAATTGTAATGGATATTCCGTTGATCTTTCCTTTAATAGTTAGGCTGTCGCCGGTTTTTCCTAGGATCTTTATGGAGATGATTCTGGGGGCTTTATATTCTAGCCACATATATTTATGCGCTTATTTATATTCAGATGGATCTTTACATTTATGCAATGTACAATATTAAAAAGTAGATATGTTTCATCGCTAGTATACAGTATGACGCTGCTTGAAGTACAACTACATGCGACAGCTTCAGATACTGGCTCAAAAGCTTGTCTGGGTGTGTTTCCTAAAGGTCCAGCAATTTGGAATGCTTTCACGTCACCATGTCCCAAAATGTTATCGGTAATAGTTTTTTTGTAAAATTCTCAACTTACCCTTCAGCGACGACTGCTGCTTTTCACCCTCCATGCCAATGAAAGCAATGCCCTGTGTATAGTCACAGCATAAATATTATTTGTACTCTGGTGTATGATGAATTGGGTAGATTTAGGAATGCTGCTATATTTTGGGGTAGTTTTTCAAATATATTTTTACCGACTAGTTGCGTAGTACATTGACCGTTTTGACGATTAACGAAAAATCTCTAATGAAATGTCTCACTTTCTTAAAGCCATATATTTCTGACATACCTATCAAGTTCGACCTGAATTTTTATCAGGAAAAATGATATCGATCTTGTTTTTAGAATTTATAATATTAATTAAAACTGAGTGACCCAAATCAGTTACATCGTTCACCGTCAACTGAACTAACTCCTTACATCTACAGGCTCCTGCGGCACTCAAAATAAGAGTTACCTTTATCATAAAAAACTGGTTACCTGGATCATTCATTAGCTGGTCCCTTGTTAGTATCTTTGATTTTTTTAGCTTATATCTTTCGTTTCATCTTTTCACCAGGGCAATTAACTTGTAAAATTTGTTGATATCGCTAATATTTTTAACGCTGAACATGGTGTTCAGCATGGAATGTGTTCAAAGCGTTGAAGGAGAAAAAGTCACGGTTTTATCTGTGAATAATAAAAGTAGAGCATCTTCGTTCATTCCCAGCACCCTCTTACAAATTCCTCATATTGCTCTTCATATATTCTCCTTGATTTTGTTGGCCAAATACCTTCTGATGCCTTTTCAGCTGTTTTTATCGGATCAAAAGTTTCCATTTTGAATGTGATCACAAAATTAATAATACTGGCAACTTGTGTATTTGTGTACTGTAACTAATTGTTTCAAAGTAGACTAATAAAATATTCAGCTTGTCTTTGCATTAAACTGTGACATTATCAAGTGTTTTTCAATGTATACCTACATATTTCCTAGTTTTAGTAATACTATTCCCAGAAGTATAAAAATAACTAAACTGCCTTTATCCCTTGAATAGTTGTTGCAACAAACTCAGTTCGCGGGATTAAATGAGTCAGTTTAGTTCCTAGATATATATAATATATGTACTATTACACCTTGGATGGCAGTAACTTCATAATAGAGTTATGGGGGTTCTTTTCAATCCTCCAAACAACGGAATGAATGGAACAAGAACTTGTGTGGCTGACTGGTAAAAATAGCTATATACTGGGTCCCCTTAATATAAACATACTGAGAGTATAATTAAAAAATTCTAGGGAGATAAGTGGCACCAAAAAAGCAGTTGAGTACTTAGCTTATATTTTAACTATTTGGATAGAAAGACTGTTTCATATGATTAATTATGGGTAGAGTTAGTTCGGGGAATATGGGATACTCCGGGTAATATGGAATAGCTGCTTATTTTTATGTAAGTGGCGACATCTGGATTTTTATTGTTAAACTGACCTTAGCGTGGTGGTGGTATTTATATAAAACTATCGCTCATTCTGGCAGGTAAGTCTATTCTAACGCATTATAAGATCCTTTATACAAATAGTGCACTATATAAAAATCGGCCTCCCCTATTGGTCGATCCGCATGGCCCTCCGCTCGCTACGGGGGCGGGGGCTCAAAAAAAGGAAACTAACCAGGTGCTAACCCAAACTAACCCAAGACATACCCAAAATCAAGAAAAAAACTGTTTAGAAACATAATCTTAAAAAAAAGCAACGGGGTTTGAACTCCAGCTGTCTAAACTTCTACACCACGAGAGCTGTTGACTGAAACTGATTATATCACGGAGACACGGCACATATAACAACTAGCAATATCACATCTTCTTTTTTCACATTTGCGCAAGTCCGCGCGCAAGATATTTCTTGGTAGGAAATCCGTCAAACTGCCATCAGCGGCGTCGTATTTTTACAACTGGTTTATTTTACTTACTATTGGAAACCATTGGCGTGTATTTGTCAAATAATTGACATAGTGAGAAAGGAACATTATTTATAATAATGCATAACTCAAAGAGTCATGATGTTTGTGAAGTAAGAAGTTGTAGAAACCAGACATTCTTCCAAGAAGAGTTTCTGTAGATTTTCGGCTAATACAACAAGGTATGTGTAGTGCAGTGTTGCTGTTAAATTCTACAGTTTGAATTTAGGGCGTGTTCTGAATTACTCGATTTTCAGCAGCAGATTTAAAGCTCTTTCTTACTGATGTGGCGCAAATATAGTATTTTCGCGTACTATATTTTTTCTAACAGTAGGTATATAGTACGCTAAGCTCAAACTCTATTTGTAATTGTCATTGTATTAAAGTATCAATAAATTATTATTGTACATATACTTGTTTTATTCTTGGTCTTATTTTAGTATGCAATAAAATTTATAACTTCTTAGAGAAGATTTTTATATTTCCCTTTACAAAATATCCCTTAATATTATTAAAATAACAGTATACTTATTATCACTATTAATTATTTACAAGCCCCCGTGTAATTAAAAACATAACTTGACTAGCAAAATTTGTGATTTAAAAAATTAGTTATGATGTGAGCAGTGATGCGAACTGGTAAATTACCGATAAATTACCGTGGTAATTTACTGTAATTTACCGTAAATTACAAGAAATTGATTACCGTAATTTACTAATAATTTATATAGAAAATTACTGGTTCTCGTGCTAAATAATTAACGTTATTTAGCGTAATTTAACGTTATTTACTGTATTTTGTTGTAATGTACAGGGTGATCCCCTATAATGTCGCCCCTCTTTAACTTTTTTATTTTAAGTGTCCCGAAAAAATCAAAAGTATAGTTATGTAGGTACTGAAAAATACTTTTTTTCTACGAGTGACCGCAAAGAATTTACTTTGCGCAGACTTTTGCATATGCAAAGTAGCACTTTCCTGCACACTGTGCGGGAAAAAAATACGCTTATAGAATCACACTTGATAAAAGTTCAGATAAGCTTTAAGTGGGGGTAAACTACTTTGCGTACGTGTTAGGAACAATGTTTTTCTACGAGTGAAATAACTACATTTTTTCTTAATTTTTATTGGCATCAAAAACATCAACTTATAACTACCTATTTATTATTATTAACAACGTTAATATTCTAACTGCTTTCGCGTGCGGGAAAACATAACTTTGCGCACTGATTAGGAAAACTACTATTATTCTGCGTGTAAAAAATATTGGAAAAAGGATCAGTATACAGGGAAAAACAAAAAGTTATTTTTTTTTCATTGGATCACCCTATATACGACTTTATTTTTCGATTCCTCGTAAAATTCTAAGCATATTTTATGTATGATGTTATACCTCTAAAGTTAGTAGTTTCACAGCTATAATCAGTTAAAAATCGGTACTTTGGCTAATTTTCACGTAGCAAGAAGATTATTAGAGATGGAGTATAATGAATTTCACATTCCTATCTTTCTTTTCAGGGACTGAAAGGAACTGGCAGGCGGTACCATGGGTACCAAATCTGGTACCTCTATAGGTACCATTAGTTAGCACCATCAGATAGCTCTTGGAAAGTTAAGATAGGAATGTGAAATTCATTTCACTCTATTTGTAATAGCCTTCTTGCTACCAAGGTGAAAAGTAGCCAAAGTATCGATTTTCAACCGTTTATAGCTGTGAAACTACTGATTCTAGAGGTATAACTTCATACATCAATTGTACTTAGAATTTTACGAGGAATCGAAAAATAAATTCATATATAGGGTGATCCATTGAAAAAATTTACTTTTTGTTTTTCCCTGTATACTGATCATTTTTCTAATATTTTTTATACGCAGAAAAAAGTATTTTCCAATACCTACATAAACATACTTTTAATTTTTTTGAGACACTAAAAATACAAAAGTTAAAAGGGGGCGACATTATAGGGGATCACCCTGTACCATGTTTGTCAGCAATATGAACAGTATGCGTTCGGGGATTTACTGCCGTGTTTGTCAGCAATATGAACAGTATTCGTTCGGGGATTTACTGCCGGCTGCCGGTTATTAGCCGAACCGGGGATTTACTGTCGGCTGTCATTCATTGCCATTCATTTTGTTCTGTGTTGCTTTCGTTTTAAACAAATTTATTACCACGGTAATTAATTTTGGTAATTAACACTCGTAAATTACCAGCGTAAATAACCAAAAATATAAATTACGGTAATTTTACATCACTGGATGTGAGTCATATCAAAGTAACACATTACATTTACATTTTTATTTGCCAGTGTCATCATTTTCAAATTCCCGAAGTGAAATATTTCTACTTGCCTATTATACATCATTGTCATACATACTCTACAAAATACATTAACTAATTTGGCCAAAATGTAAGAAATGTCATCATAGCGAAATATGCTAAATAAATAAATAAACATATTTGATAATCCATTGATATTTGAAATTTTATATTACGGCTCTGTTAAAGGAAAATCATAAACTTATATATATATTTCAAATCCAGCCCTGACTCTTCCTACCCAACTGACATTAGCAAGGTCAAATTTAAATTTTCGCCTGACAGGTCGAGTAATATTACTGGTTGTTATATGTGCGTGACGGAGACATATTGTAATACGAGATGGATCGACCAATAGGAGAGGTCGATTTTTACATAGTGCACTATTTGTGTAAAGGATCTTAAAACGCTATTCTAACGTTAAGCTACCTTTTTAAAGTGTTCAGTACAATATTTAAAAATAGTTATTTTTGTTACAAGTACCTAAAATGGCGTTTTTCAGGACGAATCATTGCTGTTTCCGGACGAGGCATTAGCCGAGTCCGGAATAGCAGATGAGTCATGAAAAACTTCATTTAGGTACGTGTGACAAACACTATTTTTTGTCATACGCTCCCAAAATTTAATTTTTATTTATACGCTTTTTTCAATTCTTCAGAACGCCTAAATTTGCAAATTTACCATAATTTTTGAAATCATAATGTACGACAAAGTTAGCTTAGAATTTGATATCGTAGCAACTATTTGACAGCTTTGTCATGTCATTCGAAATTTTTGACATTTAGACATATTCAGGAATTTTGGAATAGTCCGTAAAGATTGCCATGACGACTTTTAGGGACTAGGCCTAAAAAGAAGCATTTTACGGACTCAAATGAATTCGTAAAATAGCTATTTTAGTGGAAGTTTCGGGTATTATGGGATATTCCATATTTCCCTACCCATAGGTATTCCATATTACCCGATGAATTAAACTAAAGTTTTAACAACTTAAGAATAAATATGCTAAGTGGCGAATTAAAGGTCACGCACCAGCGTTGTGTCAACAACAAACCATTTTCCCTAAGGATGTCCATACCACAAATAAATAAGAAAATTGGTACTAGAGGAAGAAAACCTGGCAGTGCAAAAGTGGTTACCTCAACTCCCAATAAAGTGAGAGGAATCTATGAATCTTTCGCGTGAAAAAGTTACCAAAAGGTTGGTTAATGAAGATGTTCCAAGTTCTCTGAAAGATTCTACCAAGAAAAATCAGAAACAACTTTTACCATCAACGTCATCTCCGACATCTTAGTCTGTCAATATTTCGCGTGACAAATTCACGAAAAGGAAAGTCGATGAAGCTGGTCCAAGTTCTCTGAAAGATTTCACCAAAAAGCAAAAGCAAAAGCAGCGTTTACCATCAACGTGGTCTTCAGAGTCTCAGTGTGAACGACTCCTAGCAAATTCCTCTGATGATGATGATACCCTGTCATCCTTTGTTAGTCGCGGGCAATGTGCTGATGACAGGGAATTGTCTAGAAGAGTTTAAAATGAATAAGAGCAAACAGATGTGGGTGCGGTGTGTTATGTGCGACGGATGGGCTCATCATGAAGCTTGCACAAGTAGAGCTGGAAGCGATGTCTACGTCTGCCATTTTTGCCAGTAGGTAGCTATTATTCCTTTTTTTTTGGTTAAATTGTTCAAAAATTAAGAATTAAACTTATTTTCGTTTCGTTCTTCCTATGATTATCCCATATTACCCCATATACTTATTCCATATTTCCCTCCGCTTTTGTTTCGCACATAAAAATTGACTAATTCAAGATTTTTTTTCTAAGCTTAAACGGTGTTTTTATAATCAAAACTGATTATAAGCAACTTATATATAATGCCCTAACGCTTTCTTTGCCCAATTTTAAAATGGAAAGTATATTATTTTTCCAGTTATTCGACAAAACAAAAATGGTATTCCATATTCCCCGAACATACTCTATCTATTTTTGGATGTTCATAGCAAGTACGAAATTGGAAGAAATACATTTTAATCCCGATTCTAAACCGTGGTTTAACATAATGGTCTGGTTTTAAGTGACGTGACTATTATTACAGAAAGATGAAATCCAGGTAAAAAAATGCTGCATTAAAAATATTGCATGTTTTCATATTGCATATTCATCATGACTTAAAACCAGTATAAGCGGACCATTGATCAGAGGGATATAACGAATAGGTCAAGAAGAAGCTCCTCAACTGTCGTATCGAATCGAGATCCTTTTGATCAATTGCCAAAGCTGTCAATCAGGATTTTTCAAAGACGTCAATCCCACCACTGACTAAAGATGATAGCGGAAACGGCAAAAGAAAAAGCGAACATTCTTGCCGAAATGTTTGCAACAAATTCTACCTTAGATCTTCAAGGAAAGACTCCTTCAACTATCCCGAGAGTGAATTCGTCAGGTCGGGAATTTCGCCAACGCGAAGTGAATACTCAAATGCCTAGGCACGAACAAGGCTACAAGACCGGATCGCGTTCCTGCAATAGTGCTTAAGAAATGTGCTGCTGAACTAACAGCTCCACGATGCAGGTTGCTGTCATCAAGCCCTTCTCTGGAATATTGTTGCCATGTGTGAAGCTCGGCGCCCAAACCCAAACACTTGCTCAAGATATTGGACTCCATACATACGTCTTGTGGATGACCCAGGATCGGCTAAAGACCTTCATAGCCTTGAACATCGAAGAAAAGTGTCGGACCTCTCTTTTTCCTATCGATACTAGTACGGAAGGTGATCGTACGAGCTGGCCCTTATGATTCCACTCAGAGTTGTGCCAAACAGAAACACCCGTCAGACTCAAGCTGCTCATCTACATACGATCCAGTTGCAAATACCTAGGACGTCGCTGTCACGCTCTGGAATGGACGATCTTTTCAGACTACAACCCACAGCGCTTCAAGTTCAACGGGCACTGTCATCTCCGCACACGCATCGTTTGTTGAGTAGCGTGTGCCGAACATAAAAGAAAATACAAGTTTAGTTCAGGCTTCTCAGCTTTGTTAAACTCACTTATTTGGTACTTGTAGCATCCTACACCTTGGGGCGGAGGACCGAAAAGAGATTCCGTTTTAGGATATTTTTCAGTTCGCTACTGTTCCGTTTGAAGTTGGAGTGGCTTAAAAGGCAAATAGCTTGTCTAGAAAAAAAAATTAACCGCGACAGCAATATAAAACATATCGTTTGTCCAGAAAAAGAGGGTTATATCTAAAAATGTAATGTTTTTCAGGAGACTTAGTTTAAGTTTTATTTTAATTTGAAACTCTTAGTTTATGAAAATAAAAGAGTATCGCATTATCACTTTTAATTTATAAATTAAACTTCTCCGTCTAATATAATAATTGATAAAACCCTCACTTAGAGATGAAATATTGAATGGTGCAAATAAAATAAAATGCCTGGGTTTTACTGTCCCTAGTGTCCCTAAATAATTGCCAAGATATATGTACAGGGTGGCCCGGTTAAGAGGGGCCTATACCTCATCTCGAAAACTACGGGGGTTGGAAAAAAAAAATTAAATACAAAAGTTATTCCTAGTAAAATGATCTTTATTTTTTTTTGTATTGTTTTAATCGTCACTTTTTTATATACTGGGTGGTCAAACAAAGTTACATTTTTTAAAATGAAACACCCTATATTTTATTACATTTTTAAATTCTACTTAAAATTCTAAGCATATTTGATGTATGATGTTATACCTATAGAGTTAGTAGTTTCAACGCTATAAAGAGTTGAAAATCGGTACTCTGGCCAAGTTTCACCTTGGTAGTAGGTAGACCATTAAAGATGGAGTAAAATGAATTCCACATTCCTATCTTAAGTTTCCAAGAGCTATCTGATGGTGCTCACTGATGGTACCTACCGAGGTACCAGATTTGGTACCCATGAACCCATGGTACCACCTGCCAGTTAATACCGTCAGATAGCTCTTGAAAAGTTAAGATATGAATGCGAAATTTATTTTACTCCATCTCTAATGGTCTAAGGTAAGGTGAAAATTAGTCAAAGTACCGATTTTCAACTGTTTAGGTATACCTGTCAAACTACTAACTCTAAAAGTATAACATCATACATCAAATATTCTTAGAATTTTAAGTAGAATCCAAAAATGTAATAAAATATAGGGTGTTTCATTTAAAAAAGTGTAACTTTCTTTGACCATCCTGTATATAAGAAAGTGACGATTAAATCACTACAAAAAAATAAAGACCATTTTACTAGGAATAACTTTTGTATTTAATTTTTTTTCCAACCCCTGTAGTTTTCGAGATAAGGTATAGGCCCCTCTTAAACGGGCCACCCTGTACTTTTCTTTGATCCAGTCCCATATTCAATACATAAATGCTATCTGAGGCATTTCCTATAAAATCACGTTAAATCCATTTCAAGTTTTGCACGACAAAATAATAAATAATTTGTATGTTTTAAATAAATTCTATTCTACTGTACTATGTATGCAATACAAACATTTCAAAGTTATTTTTATCAAAGATATATACTTTTGGCAGAATGTAGTGTTTCGTCATTGAGAATCATAAAAAACATTGGTGTTGGATTGAGATGTGACATGTACAAACACTAAAACACTATACTAGAAATCGCTGTAATGTAAAGGATAAAATTCAGTTTACTCTAGGGATGTGAAAAATTACAATTCGGCTTTCAATGTAATAAAATATAAAACTCTAAGTTTTGATTATATGTAGGTTTGTTTAGTTAAATTTAGTAAGTAAGTAGACAGTGGCATAGTCTTCCCTATATAAACTAATATAAGTTTTGTGAGACCAGTGGCGTAGCTAGAAATGTCGGCGCCGGGGGGCAATCATAATATTAAACGTATATTTTGATGTGTAAACATCTTACGCGGCGGTATGAGGGTAAATCTCGGCAAATGGGATGGAAATGCGCAAACTAATTCTAGCCGCTAGGGCGGTATTATTATGATTATTATTATGGTAATCAGCAGTAGGTGGATGAATCCGATGAGATTGCTGAGTCTTTTCGAGTTGCTTTCGCAGATTATTCATGTTACTATCACAGTTCATTTTCCTTAACAGTCTCACATATCACAAATTAGTTTCAAAATTCCAAAACAAATGACAGCCCAGTTCAAAATACTCAAAAATTTTCCTATCACTTATTTATCTTATTTTAGTAAGGTTCGTAGTCTATACAGAGTCATGCAGAAACATCATATGTTCTTTGTTCATTTCTTGGTCCAAACGGTTTTTAAATTGATTTGTGGAGGTGGAGCTGACAGTGTTGTTACTTAGACCATTCCAATGGTAGACCACTCTGTTAGTCAGGAAATTTCCTTCGAAGTAGCTTATTACATTTTTCTTTGGAAAGTTTTTGGTTATGCCCTCTTAAATTATGATTATTATTAAAGTGGTAGATTTCCCTCAGGTTACATGCATAGTGATTATTCAATATCTTAAATGTTTCCACAAGATCGCCCCTAGTTCTTCTTTCCTTTAACGTTGTAAGATTCAGTTGTGCTAGACGTTCCACATAAGTCAAGTCTTTAAGTTCTTGTGGTAATTTGGTCATACGTCTCTGCACCCTTTCAATCTGTTCAATGCCCATTACATAATATGGATTCCAGACAGACTGGGCATACTTGAGCTTAGGTCTTACGTATGGTTTGAGCAGTTTCAGTATCATTTCTTCAGACAGGTCTTCAAAGGATTTTTGAATTAGGTAGATCATTGTGTTAGCTTTTTTGCACATTTGAGCTATGTGAGTTTCCCATTTTAAGTCAGAAGTGATGGTGATTCCCAGAACTCTTTGTTTTGATACTGATATTATTTTTGTTGGCTCAAAGTAATAGTTAAGCTTTGGATTGATTTTACCAACATGTAAGACAGTGCATTTAGTGTCGTACAGGGGCATTTTCCATTCCAGTGCCCATTCTTTGATTTTGTTCAATTCAGCCTGCAAGTCAGCATACTGAAGAAGTGGATTCGCATAAACGTTTCCGTCATCTGCAAATGAAGCATTCTTTGCTTTAAGCCCGTGATAAAGATCGCTGAAATATGCGATGAACTGCAGTGGCCCCAGGACGGATCCCTGAGGGACACCACTGCATACCTGGGGATCTTGTGAGAGTGTAGAACCCACACGCACCTGGAATATTCTACCTGCAAGAAAGCCCTCTCCAATCAGCTGTAGGAGATTACCCCTGACTTCATAATGGTTTAGTTTGTAGATTAAGAACTTTGTCGGCATTTTATCAAAAGCTGTTTCAAAGTCGAAGTAGATGACATCAGTTGGTTCTTGATTATCATCCGCTAATGTCCATTCGTTGAGTCAACTTAAAAGGTTGGTAAATGTTGACTTCCTTGGAAGAAAGCCATGTTGTTGTTCGGGAATAACATTCGTCGCCAGGAAAAATTCTGTAAGTTCCTTTGTTATTATTTTTTTCATGCATTTACATAGGACATTTGTAAGGCTGCTTGGTCTGAATTTTTTCGCATGTTGTTTGTTTCCTTTTTTATAAATTGGAGTAACTATGGTTTTCTTCCACACTGCGGGAAACTCTCCTGTACTAATAATATTGTTAAGCAGGTTAGATAGTGGCTCTTTTATAGTTTTAACACAGTTTTTTAGAAATACTGGTGCGATTTCATCAGGCCCTGGGCTAGAGTTAGGTTTGAGAAATTTAATTGCATCCTCCACTTTTTCTGGTGTAAATATAATATTGCTAATTTCCAATCTGGAGTAGGTCTTTAAAGGGAGCCTAGGCATAGCCGTGTTTGGGTCCAGTCTTGTGAAGA
>MU182162.1:167174-194978 GCA_016904865.1 Pissodes strobi
TCTATCTGTTAAATTAAACTCTTTTTTTCCTTAACACTATATTTCGTCACTTATTTTGCTACTTCTTCAGGAGGTTACTTAAAGTACCTTACATCTTGAATGTCATATACAGTATGTCCGGCGATCGGGTAGACAAGCGGACAAATGGACCAAAAATTGCAGCTTTCGACAAAAAGTCATTCTCCATAAAAAATTTTGCTTGTTAAAAAAATATGATTTTTTTGAGGAATAAAGTACCCTTACTTCTCAGTTTTCAGCAAAATACTACATAAGAATTTTGGTTCAAATCATTCCATCTTTTCAGATGTCGATTTTCATCAACTTTGGATAAAAAAGTTTCTTGTGTAAAATTTGCATTTCACCAAATTTCGTTCACTGACAAATTGTGTGCGTGACAGTGTCAAGCAAATCATCATTAAGTCGGTAAATTTTAATGGTACTTCATTTATAATGTTAACAACGGAGCAAAGAATAGATTTAATACAATGTTATGCTAATGGCGATTCTTCATACAGATACGTAATTGAAAAAAATTATGAACGGTTTCCATCGTACCCGTAACAAAATGATTTAAAGCACATTTCTTAAAAAATATTTTGCTGAAAACTGAAAAATAAGGTTATTTAATTCCTCTAAAAAAAATTGAATATTTAACTTTTTGGTCACCCTGTATAAAAAAAAACAACTTTTTCTCAACGACAATCATATTTTTTTAACAAGCAAAAATTTTTATGAAGAATGACTTTATCGAGAAATGCAATTTTTGGTCCATTTGTCCTCTTGTCTACCCGATCGCCGGACATACTGTATACACCCAAATCCGGCCCGTGGATATCAAAAGGTTGAAGATTGAAGACCGGTATTAAGTGACCTAAGATGCTATGCTTTTAATGTTTCAGCTTGTTTTTATCTTGATGTATGTTAGCAAAATTATGAATTTGAATTTAAAATTACCAAAGTAATCAACTGCATACTTGTTCCGCACTAGTACAATATTTGCGTCGAATCTTTTTAATACATGAACGAAGTTGTTACTCAGATCGAATAATGCAAGACACGAATTTACAAAAAATGTTAAATATTGACTACCCAATATGGTGACTATAGGCGTTCTATAGGGTGTCTTAAATAGTGTGTGTCACTATTGCTATCTCTGAAACGGTAAGTGCTACGAGGTTGATTAATTTAGATTTAGTTGTCTTTTTTGAGGCCCATTCAGGATCCGTCTACAGTGTTGTCAAATTCGTGTTTGTTTCTAAGATACAGGATGATTTATGAAAAATGCCTAAAAATATTTCGTGGATTATTACAAAAACTGTTAATTTTCGAGGCACAGTTTAAATTCGATAGGCTTATAATTTTTTCTGCTCTACAACATGGTGCCTTCAAATTCCACTTCCGGCGTTTCGTGATCGGGCCACCACCATCAACTTAATTTCGTTAAATACGAACCTGGATTTTTTATTTCAGATTTTAAGAGCTTCTGATGTCCCAAAACCAATGACGTATCGGACTTATTCGAAAAAATACCTTTTCACATTTTATTTAAGTCCTACCAAAATTCTGTTTTTATCTCTCTAACACATTATGTTCTTATGGAAAGTGCCAATAATATGATTTTTTCGAATAAGGGAGATACGTCATTGGTTTTGGGACAACAGAAGCTCATAAAATCTGAAATAAAAAATACAGGTCCGTATTTAAGAAAATTAAATTGATGGTGGTGGCCCGAACACGAAACGGCGGAGGTGAAGTTTGAAGGCACTATGTTGTAGAGCAAAAAAAATTATATAACTTTCAAATTTAAACTGTTCGAAAAAAATGGACAGTTTTTAGGCATTTTTCATAAATCACCCTGTATCTTAGAAACTAAGAAGAATTTGACAACACTGTAAACGGATTCTAAATGCGCATAAAAAAACGCTACTTTTCTCTAATGTAATCGATCTCGTAGCACTTACCGTTTCAAAGATACTAATAGTGGCACACGCTATTTAAGACACCCTGTATAGCCCAAAAGTATCTTGCATTTATAATAGTTAAAGTTTTATGATGTTCATGTCTAACAAAAACAAATGGATGAAGACGAGAATAATAAAACCGCAAACTTAATTCAACAAATAAACCGTTCTGAGTTCTTAGAAGTTCTGATAATACAAATATATCGGCTATAATTTAACCTCTATTATTCCTTCCAGAAGGTCTGGACTGTGCATTTTTTTATGCTTATAGTGTTTAAACATTTAGCAAAAATTTTAATGTGTAAGGTGAAACAATAAAAAGTTATTTGTCACATTTTAACAATGGACTTGACCAATGTTATACCACTGGAAGATGGTATTAGTAAATATGTCATATTAAAACATCCACAACTTTTTAGGTAAAAGTAACAAGTAGTTCTTGTGAAATACACGGATACTTCAGACAACTGTTTGCGGATTGCTATAATAAATTTGGGGATCAATCAGAAGATCGTGAAGCATTTGGACTGAAGGAACCAACAGCGTGAGTTACCGTTATTAATACCATAAATAGCTTTTAATCAAAATTTGGTCGCTTATGTAAAATTTTTTGAAGTGAAACTTTCTGACCGAGGGTAAAGTCAGAAATATGCTTATAAAACTGAAACGCCCTTTTAATTAAGCATGTTCCAGTATAGCTAGAGGGAAGTCAGCTGCAAGGTCGGGTATGGCAAAAATGGGAAGAAATAAAACCTTTTATGAAAAAAAAAACATTTTTGAAACATTTGAAAATATACTCGGAAATTCGAAAAAAAATGAAAACTCAATTCCTTATATCTCTTTCAGAAGTTTCACTTCAGTTGTGTGCTTATAAAGGTGAGGCACATAATTTTTTTTTATTAATTATTACAATTTTATTTTTTACATTGCTGATCTCAGAAATGATGTGATTGGTCTGGGGTTCATTTCCTAGCGGACTACTTTCAATGTAAGGCGCGCTTCATTTAGTGATTTTATGTAGCTACATAATGTGAGTAATAAGTGTCAATCCTAATAATTAGTTTATCAAAAACTTACCTTTTTCCCAAAGAGGCTTTGAAGAGTTCTTATAAAGTAAAAAAATATACGAGTAACTCTAGAGAAAGAGGCCTACTTTCCTTTCTAGTTGTGCGAATAGCTATAGCAGGAAATAGTTTGCAGTATCGCAGTTTTTTAACGTTTAGGTCCTTCTTTCAATTGCATATTATTACTTCCAGA
Source organism: Pissodes strobi (assembly GCA_016904865.1). Taxonomy (NCBI): domain Eukaryota; kingdom Metazoa; phylum Arthropoda; class Insecta; order Coleoptera; family Curculionidae; genus Pissodes; species Pissodes strobi. Next base: position 170,393 of record MU182162.1, read on the forward strand.
TGGACTTTTAGTGATGCTGCGACAACCAAAAGTCTGCCATATTGGGGAACCGTAACGTCATATTCGGGAGGAGGATTTTATCTAGATTTCTCAAATAAGTTCAACGAGACAACTCAACAGTTGAGAAATTTGAAGGATAATTTATGGATAACACGAGGAACGAGAGCTGTATTTGTAGATTTCAGTATTTACAATGCAAATTTGAATCTATACTGTATTTGCAAGTAAGTTTTGTAAAATGGATATCGCAGATATTAGATGCACAATAAAATGTATTTTAAAGCGTTCTGATCAAAGGCGAAACGGTGATACTTAAAGTAAGGGGAATAAATTAATATGAATTTTGAAATTATATATATATTTTTACTCTAGCAGCATACAAACAAGTAATAAATAAACATGGAGTAACCGACAACAACGACAGGACATGATTTATCGAGTCCAAAAGCCGTTTTACGTCGCTCTTTTATTGTTCAAATTATTGTCAGCGGATTTGTGGTTAAATATTATTAAAAACAAAAATGTTTTATGATTTACTTTATTTGCAGTTTATTTCCTATTCTCACAAATAGTTTTTGTCTGAGAATCTAATAATAAAAAGCTTCTCATTCCTCTAGGAATTTTTCAATATGATAAAAGTACAATGCATTATATATCTAATATCATGAACCTCTGCTTTTCGTAGAGTCAGGGACGTCACTAGGTTTTATTTATTTATTTATTTATTTTTTTTTGGTAAGGAGAATAAATAAAAATAGAATGAAAATTGATAGAACAATACTCACTTACTGTAAAACAAGTTTAATTTTTATTTAGACAAGCTACTCCGTATATAATAATGGGAATAATTGGGAATGAAAATAATATTTTCTGGTTGTTCATAATGAACGTTGAAAATTCTTGTTTTATTATTAAAAATGTCGACTATCTCAGGCTTGGTCTACTCTAATATCTTTTTCGACATAAATAAGCCATAAATTGCCGATTTTGTCTCAGCCTATTTAAAATTATTCGTGTTACCGATAAAGATCTTTCGCATGCAACTGAAGACACTGACCCAGATAAAGGTGTGAGTTTATCTGGTACACTGGTAAGATTATAAATACAGTCTGAGATTCTATTAAACATGGTTTAATGTTCTATATTTCGATATTTTGTTTTTGTTGGTAAATAGCTGATGTAATTCCTCAAAATCTAGTCGCATAAACTTATCTATTGATAAAGCAATTTCTGGATTTTCCCAAGAAAATAAATGCAATTACCAATATAAAGTAACACACCAGCATTATTCCATTGGTAATTCTATATTCGAGTCTTCTTTAGAGCCCATCATTGAAGAAACAGCAAAAGATTAACAATTTGCGGGATTTTTCTTTCTTTCTTTACGAAGATCTAGATGGAGCAGGTTCTAAAGATATGCCATCCAAACAGTAAGCAAAAGCGGAAACTGCTTTGAACAATTTGGCATAAATAGATGAAGGCATTATTATTTTTTTTACTAGGAATATACCAATGATTCTTGATCATTGAAATTATAGTAGTAACATTGATGTTAGCTTACCAAAATAAACATCTGGATTCTAGTTAAACCACAGCTTATTCAATAACCAGCTACTCATATTGCGGCGGCATCCTTTGATTTGGGAAAGTCAAGTGAAAATTTTAGAAGAGGGCCATGAGTTAATATTTTTCTAAACGTCTGGGCATCTGAATAATACTTTTGACAGATCGTTTCATTTAAAATACGATGTTTTATCGTCTAAAAACCGTTTAAAAACGATTTTAAATGGAAAAATTGTATAAAAATCCGAAATTTCAGGTCTTTTTAGGGCAATAGTCGTAGCTTGGGACGAATTTGTCGTGGATTTTGAAGAGAATATTCATTTTAAATTCAGTTCGCTTCGTGTCATTACATTGCCTGAAAAATCACGAGACCGTGAAACTGATCCGCTCTGGGCACTGCCACGATGCGCAGTGCCCGACACTCGAACTTTCCGATTTCGATAGAGATGAATAGCTGGTTACTGAATAAGCTGTGGTTAAACTGTTTATTTAAATATTAAAAACTTTCACAAACATGGTGTGTTTACAGTTACAGTTAATTTTATCTCAAATTAATTGGCGGTCTTGGTATCCCAATAAACTAATGAGAAGATTATCTATAATGTGTTTTCATCTAGATTATCAGACTATTAAATCAAAGCAAAATAAGTCCTATAACATTAATATTGCCGAATTCCTATCTTGATATAATTCCAACCAAACGGTCTGACTAAATGCAGTCAATTACAAAGTACTATAAATAGGTAATATTTTACTAAGCTAACTTTATTTTAAATCAATCCCATGGCAGCATTGACAGCTATAATATTATTAGACCAATAAACAGTTACTAAAAATATACTAAATCAATAAGATAACCTGTGAAGGAAATATGTACATATAGCCAGTGGGTGAAAACGAAGTGAGCTCAGTTCGATAGCCCGGTATCAAGGCGAGAAATTCAAGTTGCAAATTGCAGTTATTACTGCCATGAGGCTTACAGCCAATTACTGTAAAAATAAATCAATTAACTATCATAACATTAGCACAAGGAATTCTTACTCGAGATAATATCAGATAGGATAGTGGAAACAAGTATCTCTAAAGCGATTGTGATAAGAAAAATAAAGAGATATGATACACGCTAATACATAACCTACAGCTGATTATCGGTCAGTTCGATAAGCAAAAATGAGAAATAACGGTAATAGATACGTTATAGAAAGCAAACTACCTACAGCCGTTTAACAGTAAGTTCATTAATCAAAATGTTAAGTAACCATAATAGTTACGACATGTAAGCAGACAACCTACAGTCGTTTAACGGTAAGTTCATTAATCAATGTGATAAATAACGATAATAGTTACGATATATGTAAGCAGTCGACGCGACATACAGTCGTTTAACGGTAAATTCATTAAATCTAATGGTAAATAATGATAAATAGATCCTACTTGTATCTAGTAGATTTGCAGATATGGAATCCACCGGCGCTTCCTGCGAAGCTACGTCTCCACCATTCACAGTCGTTTTTCTCAGAAACGGTTAGACATATAACAAATAAGTATATAGTGAAAGTGTGCAGAATTACCAGAACTACAATTCTTGTCTGATTTAATAAAAACTTAATGTCTAATGTCAGATCAGCCGTTCTCTTGTAAATTCGGAAAAATGGAACCGGAAACTCTCTAGGTCGGCATAGAAAAGGCCGCTGACGGACGTTCAGCCTCAAGGGACGAAATTCGTCTCAGGGAAGGTTACTTTTTTTATAGGAAGAGTAACCACACTAGTCGTTAAACTTCTTTATCAGTATCAGACAATACAGCCGATAATTTCAGAAACTACTCCTCGCAGTTCGTAGTATGTTTGCCAATTAATTTCGTTACATAATCAGAAGGTAATTGGACCTGATGGTTAAAAATAACAAAGAAAATTTTTAGATATTGTAAGCCCATCAGTTCCCTCAAAAAAAGAATATGTACAGTACGCATCTGTCAAGAGTAAGGTTGCCATAAATGTGCAGGTCAGCATCGGGACGCCACAAAGTAAATACTAGTCTTCAAGAAAAAAAAATAACTATCAAGGTCTTCGAAATTTGTCTTTGAGTGCTTCCCAAAAACACCTGTTTTAGGTTTTCAAAATTCATATTTTTTGTGTGTCTTTAGAGCAAAAACAAGAAAAAAAAATACAACGCAAGTTAATTTTAATGTAATATGTTTTTTATGGAACATACTAATATTCAGGAGGTGGTTTGGGGAGTACCTAAGCTTAAGAACTTCACTGCGAAGTTCCAAAATTTTCTTTTTGTCTTTAACGTATTTATAAAATTGAGCACAAAACGTTTTAAAATTAAATTGACATTGTAAAATACCTTTTTCTTTTCGTCTGTCCATTGGGAATTTATCAGCAAACCACTTTTTTCACAATTCGTATTATATGCCGGAATGGCAAATACATAAAAGCAATCGCGGAAACTTAAATCTGATCCATCGAATGTAAATTAGCTGAAATCGACGCAAGTCTTAAAGAATGGGCATATATTGCATCTCAGTCATACGAAAACGGTAAAATTGGTAGATTTAATATTTAGCTAGGATTCTCGGATATACGTAGTATAGATTGTTTACAATCTATATGCTTATTGTATGGCACATCGTTTAAGTTTAGGCATTGTTGATTCATGTAACAACATTCAGAGTGTTCTAATATTTTTAATACACTTTATGTGCATTTTTCTAATCTTTTCTTGCACCAACATTTGCAATATATACAAAAGAAGCTAGAGATAATGCCAAGAGAATAATTAAACCACTCAAGCGATACAAGATGGTCATATTATGCTCGAAGCATTTTATAAAATGAAATATCCCTGATTATTGCTTGTACCCCTGATTTATTGCCAGACGTTACAGCGGCACAGTCATATGACTGACCGAATAAATGTAGGTTCTGTATATTAAATTTATTCAACAAATAATAATTTCAGACAGGGCACTGGCATTAGTAGCATTTATAGAATCTGAACAATCTACGCATGTGAAAAATATTTCTCGTGTTTGCCACCCATTTGCGTACCTTAGGCAAAAGCTTAGTTGTTCTTTTTTGTAAGATCTAGAGGCCTCGTCGCACACGATTGCAATCACTCCACATGCTTTGGTTTCAGATATAATTTGTGGCTTGATATTCGAAGCTATCATTTCTATTATTTCGGTTTGGATTTTTGAACTGGTGTAGTTTTTGGATTCTTATACATGTTCTCAAAATCGACGTTGGGTTTACCAAAAAAATGGTATATTCCTTCAAATTGTTTTTGTTTACAGATGCTTTATCTTCCTGCTTTCCTCTGTACGTCAAATCCTGCCTGGCGATTAACAAAACGATATCATCAATACACTTTACATATTGATTGATAGCTATCAAAATCTCTATACGGTCTATAAGTCTCTGAAGGCCTTCAGTAGTATCTGTTATAAGGACGGCATCACTTTATCCTAGGTTATTTATTATTTCTCTGTTTATTACAACTCTATATTCTATGTTGTCCAATGCCTCTTTAAATAGATGTTCTGAGTACACGTTAAATAGAAGAGGCGACAGTATACAGCCTTGACGCACTCCTCTTCTTATGTTCTATCGTCGATTCCTGACTGACATAGGATTGAGATGAATTTACCATGTTGGGCTTTATCAAAGACCTTTTCGAAGTCTATGAAGCATGCAAAGACGTCTGCGTTGAAGTAACGTGCTCGTTGAATCGGAACCTGTATGGAGAATAAGGCCTCTCGACTGCCAAGTCCCTTCCTGAAACCAAACTCTGTGCCACTTATTCTCTCGTCGAGTCTTCTATATATATATGCGTGCTTGGATGATATTAAGGAAAGCTTTTAGGATGTGACTTATCAAGCTGATTATTCTGATTATTCTGTGGTCGAAGCATTTGGTTACGTTCGCCTTTTTGAGAAGCGGAATGAATGTCGACAGCGGCCAATCATTTGGCATTTTCCTGTGTAAATTTTGTTGATGGGGTTAGTCAGTAGTTTTATCTATTCTGGATCCAGTAGTTTGAGGACTTCTCCATGAATCTGATCTTGCCCAGTAGCTTTGTCATTTTTTAATCGCTTGATAGCTGATTCCACTTCCTCCTGTGTGATGATAGGCCCTTCCTCACCGACCACCGTGGGCACATTATCGATGTTTTCGTCTCCGAAAAGATCGTCCATGTACTGCTTCCATATTGTGATTTTTTTGTTAGTCTCGGTAATGATGTTGTCATTCGAGTCCATGCTTATTCGTGGACTTCGTCTTTGATATCTTCTTGTTGCTTCCTTTATTTTCTTATGAAGATTAAAGCTGTCGTGTTTTTCTTGCAAGATCTCGATTTCGACACATTTTTTCTGTAGCCACCGTCCCTTAGCCTCCTAATTGCTCTTAAGACTCTTCTGTGTGGTTCCTTGTATTACATTATTACATTATTCTTGTTTCTGTGTTTCTTCCGTAAGTTCCAAGATAGAACTTGTCATCCATTCTTGTCTTTTGACTATCCTATCCGGTCTTAGTTCTTCTTCTGTGACGAAGTTTATAGATATTTTTATTTTATTCCACAGGTCTTCTATTTCTGTTTCGTGGTTGCTGTTTTCAGATATAGTTTTGGGTTCCTTGTTTAGCTTGTTGGAATAAGTTGCCTTGTTTGAGTTTCCGCATGTCAGCAAGGGTTACCCTTTGACTATACTATATTGGGTTTAAATTTAAAAGAATACCATTGCCTTTTTTAAATTTAGTGCATATATTATTTATATTACATGTTAACCTAAAAATATGTAAATAAAAGCAATTTAGGGTATTTTTGCTGCAGGTGGGATAGATGATTTAATAATAATAATAATCACTGAATGGTTCTTCATAAGCCAGAACGCACACATTGTAGTAACGAGTAGCTCAACTAAAGGGGAAGAAGGCTTCACTTACCCCTCTTCCAAATCCTTTATTGAGAAGCGGATCATGTTAGTTGGTATTCAATCAATAAGCCATGCCTTTAATATTTTTAGGTTCATTTTCGAATTTCTACCCTCAGGAGGAGTGACCACAACTTATCGATTTACTACCGCAACCTTGGTCCCTTTTGCCGATACTTGGAACTGGATACTGCGAATACTGCTTTATATTTTTTGCGTTTACGTTTTATATTGTCTAATTGAAGAAATAAGGGAGATATGCTACTTCAAAGGGGAATATTTCATTCAGTTTTGGAATTATATTGATATAACTATAATACTGGTAAGTAAATCTTATTAGAACCGCTTAAGTTGCTTTTTTGAGGTTTTAACGGTTTGCCAGTTAATTGATGGAGTAATTATTATTTCTCTAAACGATTTGAACACTATAAACAATCAAACAGCTTGTTTAGTTCATATTACACCAATTACTAACATACTTATAAAAAGCGAAAAGAAATTATTTTAAAAATCGGATTTTCAATCTACGGAAATACTAAAACGGAGTTTTACCCACAATACCGAAACAGAATTATTGCACTCGACGCGCGTTTCGCTAACCATGTTAGCATCATGACGAGATGATTCAAATTAAATTTAAAACTCTACCTAACTCGCTTTTATATTAAATGTTTGCTTAATCAAGCGGAACCAAAGGATGCAAATCCTGAAATACCACTAGTCACGCTTGATCAACCAATACAATGAACTATACGGAATAGGCCCTCTATCTCTATTTAAACTATTCTTACATTTAATAATTTCCATACTTTCATATGCGTCTAATAATCTCTTATCAGTTATATTATGAATCAATTTTAAATGTTTAATTGTTATTATATGATTACTGTCAAAAGCATGCTAGGCAACACTTGGTTTATCTGTTCTACCAGACTTTAAATGAGAATGAGCTATGTGTTCCTTAAATCTCATTTTTATAGATCTTCTAGTTAGCCCAACATATTTTTGGTTACAATCCATGCATCCAATTTCATATATTCTACTTCTTTCTAATAATTCAATTTTGTCCTTTGGATCACCTAACAATTTCTTAATGAGTTTGGTATACTAATTTTAAACCTACTTCCTTAAAGACTTTTTGGAGTCCTCTAGTATACTGAGGATTATATGGTATCGAGACATATTTGGTATTTTCATCCTGATTGACGCAAGAACGGGAATCACGAATGGTGTTTCTAAACAAATTCCTATTCATTAGTCTATTTATTAAGTTAGTATTGAAACAATTAACTTTCGCTATATTCTTAATTGTCTCTTTTCATTATTAAATCTTTCTCTGCTGAAAGGAAAGTTAACCATACGGGGTACCAAAAAATTAAAGCTGGCCATTTTGTGTTGGTCGCAGTGGAAGGAGTCATTAGGAATATATCAATTAGTGGCAGTACTTTTTCTATAAATATCAAATTGTAGTGTGTTATTATCGTTCCTAAGCACTAAAGTATCCAAAGATGGAAGTTTGCCATTGTTATCGACTTCATAAGTATATTTAATGGTGTGGAAACGGTTATTTAGTTTGGTTACAAAATCTTCGATATTAGCGGTTTTTGTGTCGAAAGTCGCGAAAATGTCATCCAGATACTTGTACCATACCCTTGGAAAATATTCGAACTCCTGACTGATTTAATTTTCAAATTTACTCATGAAAAGGTTAGCTAAGATCGGCGATAAACAGTTGCCCATTGCCGTGCCATCAAGTTGTTGGTAATAGTTATTTTTATATAAAAAATAACAATGGCAAACTTCCATTTTTGGATACTTTAGTGATTAGGAACGATATAACACACTAGAATTTGATATTTATAGAAAAAGTACTGCCACTAACCGATATATTCCTAATGACTCCTTTCACTGCGACCAAGACAAAATGGCCAGCTTTCATTTTTTGGTACACCGTATGGTTAACTTTCCTCTCAGCAGAGAAAGATTTAATAATAAAAAGAAGACAAATAAGAATATAGCGAAAGTTAGTGGTTTCAATACTAACTTAATAAATAGACTAATTAATAGTCATTTGTTTAGAAAGACCATTCGTGATTCCACTTCTTTCGTCAATCAGGATGAAAATACCAAATATGTCTCGATACCATATAATCCTCAGTATACTAGAGGACTCCAAAAAGTTTTTAAGGAAGTAGGTTTAAAATTAGTTTACCAAACTCAGTTCAACATTAAGAACTTATTAGGTGGTCCAAAGGACAAAATATGAAATTGGATGCATGGATTGTAACCAAAAATATGTTGGGCAAACTAGAAGATCTATACAAACGAGATTCAAGGAACACATAGCTCATTTAAAGTATGGTAGAACAGATGAATCAAGTGTTGCTAAGCAAGCTTTTGACAATAATCATAGAATAACAATTAAAAATTTAAAATTAATTCATAATATAACTGATAGGAGATTATTAGACGCATATGAAAGTATGGAAATTATTAAATGTAAGACTAGTTTAAATAGAAATAGAGTATTGGTTGATCAAGCGTGACTAGTGAGATTCCAGGATTGGTTCCTTTGGTTCCGCTTGATTAAGCAAACATTTAGTATAAAAGCGAGTTAGGTAGAGTTTTAAATTTAGTTTTAATCATCTCCTGATGATGCTAACATGGTAGCGTTGAGTGCAATAATTCTGTTCCGGTATTGTGGATAAAACTCCGTTTCAGTGCATGTTGCCGAAGGTTCCAAACCCCAACATAGTACGGAAATACTGGTTAAGTAATTAATATTTTAAGAGGGATAAATAATGCATTACCTGATATATATGATACGTCTTTCACTGACTGGTGTGGATGAGATTATCCATGTTAGTTGGTTTCCTGATATTAAAAACACAAATACTTCAGGCTAGTGAATGAACATGCTTTACAACCTTTCTAATTGTGCCTAAATATATTTTTAAGTAATGACGAAAAATTAACAATTCGCTATTGCTATCTCGATGGAAGCAATTATCATTCTTCATGATTTTAAGTAAATATTTTAAAGCAATACAAACTGACCGGCGGCTGGTGATGATATCCTCTTCACCAGATAGAGGAAACTGTTCTATTTTTAAAAAATCAGCAGTTGTAGTCACATAAGTTACTTTTTGTTCTAAGTAAGAAATAAATTGATTCACAACAATCGAGTTTTCCCGGGTACAGTTACAAAAGTAATATATGGTAAAATGACTGCTGCTGTAATATATATTTATTAATATGTCAATAAATATTTATTAATATTTAGTTTTGCATCTCCAGTATGTATATCACTATGATTTTAAAAAAGTACCTTGCGTTATGCAGTGGTGGCTCGTTAAAGGAGGAAGGAGGCAAGGGAGGCTTAGCTTCCCATAATCCATTAGAAATTTTTAGTTTTTATTAAAAGAAATATTTATAATTATTTATAAAAATATTTATTATACCGCTGCCAGTTGCTACTCTATCACTTCACCGCACCGTAGATAATGCACATTTCTTTTCTTTGAAAAACAATCGCAGCTTTGTAGCATTCTTGTCTCATCTGTTATGAAAGAAAGAGACGCTAATAGACCGGTTCAACTCATAATAGACCGGGTCAACTCATCATAGACACGAGAACGAACGCTGGTGTGGAATCATAAATGACATACGTTATAGGATAGGTACGCTGCCAGCCTAGCAGAATCTGGTCTGGTCTTGAAATAATTATGGCTTTCTGACTCGATTAAGCATAGACGTACTCTTTTTATTTTAACAGGCATAATATAGAACTCACAGGGGGCTAGCCGCACAGGCACTTGTCTTTTGAGTTACCCCAATTTATTCCGCGGCTCAGTTCCGTCCTTGTTTTTATTTTTTCGGAGTAAACAGTTTTCACGGGCGATTTTAGAGGTTATCAGATTTTTGGTGAGATTTCTATTCTTAATTTTCTAACTCATCATCGGCACGAGAGCGAACGCTGGTGTGGAATCATAAATGACATACGTTATAAGATAGGTACGTTGTCAGCCTAACAGAGTCTGAGCCTCATCTGGCATTGAAATAATTATGGCTTCCTGACTCGATTAAGCTTAGAAGTGCTTTTGGCAATTTTGGGGGTGCCACGCCCAATTTTTACGCAAAAGTCGTTAAAAAACAAGGATTCGGCACCCTCTTGAATGACAATTGTTGTGCACTTAAAGAAATGAATAAGTAGGTACTTACCGATTCCAGAAGAGTAAATCCTTAAGACAGTTTATTGTAACTACAAATCAATACACTTGTAAAAAAAAAAGTTCATGAGAAGTTCAAAAACGTTCAAAAAATATAAAAGTTTGATGGCAAAAAAGGGTTATTGTACATATTTTTGTCGGTGGTTAGCACTTCGACCTTGCCGTTTCCTAATTTTTAAAGTGAAATTCGCCTGACCTTGAAATAATTATGGCTTCCTGACTCGATTAAGCATATTTACCTTGGAATTGATTGCCTTGGCTCTATACCAATTCAAAACAAATTTAATCATTTGTGGAGCCAAAGGCAATCAATTCCAAGGCAAAAATGAATCCTCCACAACAATATAGAACATATCTACATCGATTAAGCATAGACGCACGCAGTTACCTCGATTTATTCCGCGTTTCCGCATTTGTTTTGATTTTTTCGGGGTAAGCACTTTTCGCGCGAGATTTTAGAGGTTATCAGATTTTTTGGTGAGATTCCTATTCTTAATTTTCTAATTCATCAACGACACGAGAACGAATGCTGGTGTGGAATCATAAATGACATACGTTATAGGGTAGGCACGTTGTCAGCCTAGCAGAGTCTGAGCCTCATCTGGCCTTGAAATAATGATCGCTTCCTGACTCAATTAAGCTTAGACGTGCCCTTTTTTAACAGACGTAATATAGAGCTCATAGGCGGCTAGCCGCAGAGTAACTTGTCTTTTGAGTTACCTCGATTTTTTCCGCAGTTCCGCATTTGTTTTGCTTTTTTCGGGGTAAGCAGTTTTCACGCGCAATTTTAGAGGTTATCATATTTTTTTGGTGAGATTTCTATTCTTAATGTTCTAACTCATCATCGACAGGAGAACGAACACTGGTGTGGAATCATAAATGATATAGATTATAGGATAGGTAGGTTGCCAGCCTAGCAGAGTCTGAGACTCATCTGATCTTGAAATAATTATGGCTTCCTGACTCGATTAAGCTCAGACGTGCCCTTTTTTATTTTAACAGGCATAATATGGAACTCACAAGGCTAGCCGCACAGGTACTTGTCCTTTGAGTTACCTCGATTTATTCTACAGTTCCGCATTTGCGTTTATTTTTTTCGGGGTAAGCAGTTTTCGCCCGCGATTTTAGAGGTTAAGTATCAGAATTTTTGGTGAGATTTCTATTCTTAATTTTCTTTATTTGTTGTCTTGGTAAGGTAAGGCTCTTTTTACATTTTTTATATTGTTTTGTTATTAAAAAATAAAATTAAACAATCTGAGGATATCATAAACTAAGCCAGTAAGTACAAATTTTAATTCCTTAAATTATGAAAATAAACATTACATCAATAAAACTTTAGGAAGACCCCAACCAAATTTAATTTCTTTAAAATCAACAGATAACTATCAAAATCATGGTTTTAATGTAAATTACTATAAAAAATATGATTGGTTAAACGGATCAATTACACAGGGAAAGCTTTTTTGCTGATCTTGCTTATTGTTTTAAGTGTAAAACGAACATTCAACATGGTCAAGAACTGGATAATCTGATTAAAAAATTTACTCCTCTTCACTGAAAGACATTCTAAATCAAAGGATCATATCTTTCCGTTTTGTAAATTAAAGTTTTTGGCAAACAGAATATTACCGATAACAATCAGGCTCGGGAAAAGCGGTCAAATTTAAAAAGGCTTATTGATATAACTATATATTTGGCGGTCGCAAGAATTCGCTTTTCGCGGACATGATGAAACGGATGACTCCATTTAATCGCGGGGGAACTTTTGTCGTTATGGGGCAAATATGATTCAAAATTCGAGACTTTCATAAACGGTAGTATATTTTCAGGAACTTCGAAAACCATTCAAAATGAGCTAATAGAAAGTGTGTCACATATTGTTCAAGATAGCATAAATAGTGAAATTGAAATTGTACTTTTTTGCGTGAGAATTGATGAAACGACAGATATTTCTTGTACCTCCCAACTTTCAATTGTATTTAGATATGCTAAAGACGGTAAATTGGTAAAGCGATTTATGGGTTTTCATGATGTTTCATCTGGACGAACCGCAGAAGTAATTTAATTTTTTAACCAATAAATAGGAAAAATTCGATTTTAGACGTAAACTGGTTGCACAAATATATGATGGAGCTGCGCTCATGGCGAGTCATTTTAAGGTTTGCAAACTAAAATAAAATCGATAGAATCATATGCATTTTTCACGCATTGCCATGCCCATGCATTAAATTTAGTTTTTGGCAAGGCTTGCAATAACATTAAATATTGCTACATATTTTTTTCAAATTTATCCGGACGGCTTTTTTTCTATATCCACCAAGAGGTCATATTTTAAATGAAATTTGCGGTAGCCGAATGCCCACTTTTGCTGTTACGCACTGGAATTGCAGTTCTAGATCAGTAATTTCTGTGCATGAAAATAATGACAAATTAATTCATGTTTTTTTATCTTATTCTTAACAGTAAAAATTTTAAAAACTTCGATCAAAGTATGAGGGAGGCAAGGTGTTTTAATTTTGTTTTTGCCCAAAACATTTAAATTAGTTTTTTAACATACAGACGTTGCTTTTTCGATTCTTCAAAATAAATCTACAGACATTAATTATTGAAAAGAGCCCTTAAATAATTTAACTGAAATTTTGCAGAACTTTATAAACAATTAATTTTTTGACAATATTTTTGAATCGATAAACTTAAATGTCTAGCCTCCTATGAAAAAACGAAAATCCAATTTAGACTTACCCGATTTGAGACAAACTTATAAACAGATATATGCTGAAATCCTAGACATCATTCACGTACAAATTTAAGTTAGATTTAGCGAGCTGCATAAATTGAATTATTTTGATATATCATTATTTGATAAATTTTCATCGTGTTCCAAAGTTTTTCCCCAAAAGCTGTATGGTGATCTATTAAGCCAATATCCATGCTGTTACTATACCTATAACATCTGCTTCAGTTGAGAGAAATAAAACCTAGAGTAGAATGGGGCAAATGGACGCACGTAACATATTTATAAGTATGTACATAAGCCAGACATATTAATGAAACCAAACGTTTATTTTTTAACCTAACAGTACAACCTCTTAGGTACAAAAAGTGATATATTTCACTTGGAAAAACAAAAAGAGTAACACTTAAAAAAATAAATAGTGAGCCGACTCAAAATGGGATATTTGCTCCACTAGTGGGGTAAAAGTTTCAAACGTGTGGGGCTAAGTCCCTCACAGATAAATATGAGGTAAAGATTATAATAGTAAAAAAGACAAAAATTAAAACAAAAAAACAACGAAAACAAAAGTTCAAATATCTTGAAAAAATTAAAAAAAACATGGAAAAATAGATTATTCACAACAGTCGCAAATAAATTTTCCAATATTTTCATAAGCGCTGCACTCCTCGTGCCACCACTTTGAACATTTTTCGCATTGAACCCAATCTTCTATTGGCGGATCGCTATATGTCTCCGAGCAACCAGGACATGCAAGTTTATCCGAATACTTCTTTTTCCCTTCTTATTACTTTTTTTTTGGTTTTCCATTGGTTATATTTCTTTTCACTGCTTTCTTTCTTCGTAACTTCTCCGTTTTATGCTTGTCTTCACAAACACTCTCAAGTTTTTCTTTGAAAGGGGTACTCGATAATATTTTTGACTTTTGGTCTTGTTTCCTTCTTTTTTTGATCTTCTAATCGTCTGGAAAGTGGAAGTATTTCTTGTGGAGTTAGCATTTTGGCTGAGGCAGCAAATGGATTTCTAACTGATTGCTTTTCTGGGGTCGAATGGACTATTTCCACAGATGCACCACGAGATGTGGATGGAGGATAAAGCTGATCAGGCGAGTTTCTTTCTGAGGAAGCAAATGGATTTTTAACTGATTTCTTTCCTGGGGCAAAATGAACTCTCTTAACAGGTGCATTAGGAGATGTGGATGGAAGGAGTTGGATACTCGCTGAATATGCAGATGGATTTCTAACTGATTGCCTTCCTGGGGTCAAATGGACTATTTCCACAGATGCAACACAAGATGTGGATGGAGAACAAAGCTGATCAAGCGAGTTCCTTTCTGAGAAAGCAAATGGATTTTTAACTAATTTCTTTCCTTGGGCAGAATGGACTGTCTTAACGGGTGCACCAGGAGATGTGGATGGAAGAAGTTGGATATTCGCTGTGAATGCAGATGAATTTCTAACTGATTGCTTTTCTGGGGTCAAATGGATCATTCTTGCTTTTTTTCTCAAGGTGGATAAAGGCACTGAAAATTCAGTCAGAATCCGATTCAGAATGGTTGTTTTCGTGGCTCTCAATATTAATTATTTCGGTAACAGAAGATGGTAGAAAGTCCTCGTCAGAAAACACATTTTTATTCATTGGATAGATGTCGCAGGTTTCAAATGCTTTAACGCCTTTATTGTTCGTGGAACAGCGCTCATACGCACAGCCTAATATTTTAGCAATTTGAAAATGTGTAATTTGTCTTCATGTATTCGTTGTTAACCAACGGTCAGGTTCATCAGCATACAGCGTTTTTAACGGCTTGAAATAACACCGATCCAGAGGTTGAAGTCTATGACTACTGTGAATGGTTGTCGATATTTTTTATTTTTCGTAAAATTTGTGAGTGATATTCACCCATATAAACGGTCGGGTGTGCTCGTTTACCGATTTTCTCAAATTTGCCTTTGGCAGGTATGCAACCCGCCATTCCGCCGACCTCCCGTGGTTGCAAACTTGGTTCCACTTCTTAAAAGTGAGGTATCAGCACAGTTTAAGACAGTTCGATCACTCCTTTGATATTGTCCTAAAAGCCGGCTTTTTTTGCGAGCGGTCGTAAATCACACTGAACACCTGCAGTAACAGCTAGATGCGAGGTATAATGCGCGTATTTTATCACTTTGAATACATCTACGGGGAACGATCAATAATTGAATTAGTTGCTTTACGTATTCATATTAATATTTGGAGTAGTAGATGCGCAACAGCGCAACTTTATTAAAAGGTTAACTTATGGCCCACATTTGATAGGTATTAACAACAAATGCGAAATGTGAAATAGAAATATATTACAAAGTAAGTATACATAAAAAATCTGTTAAAAAAATAAAATAAGAAAAAGAACTAACTAAGTGAACTAAGTTTAAAAAAATAAAAAGTTATAGAAAAATAATCTGCTTAACGTCTAGAACACAGACTAAGGACAGATGCGAAAGCTTCCGCTTACACGTGGGACAAGAATTCTGAAATCCTTAAGTAGGCCACATATTTAGTCGGCCGTTCTATGACACCGTTTGCGAATTTCAGGCCCCGCCGAGCAGTTTTACGTGCCGAGCTGTCAGTAGCTCAGTTGTCAGTAGCTTGCACAATCGTTAGTATATTTTGTTCTTGGTTTGTTTATATAGTTAATTAGTGACTTTCAGTTTGCCAAATTTTAATATTTCTTTAAAATCTAAAAATGCCTGGGCATACGTGTGCTCATAAATGTTGTCTTTCGAAGAGCGGACGCGAAATATCAATGTTTCATTTTCCCAAAGGTATTTGATAAATTTTATTAGCAGATAAACAAACTTTCTACTTTCAAATTTACAGGGACGAAAAGAACTACGCCTTACAATGTGTTTAAAGCTTTTATTTATACGTTCTTTTGAATAATATTATCAAATAATGAAATAAATAATGTGCCTTTTCTTTAGATGTGAAGCTTGAATTAAAGCAGTTAAAAGAGAAGACCTTGGTGATAAAATTCAATCTAACCCAACTAACATATTCCAAAAACAAATTCAAGACGTAGTTAAAAATAGTAGCTAATTCATTGATTCTGATAAATTTGGCTTGTTCATTACCAAAACTGTATTGTTTAGTTAAACTACATAAAATAGAAATGCCAATTAGACCAGTATTATCTTTTATGTCAGCCTCGTCACACAAAGTATCTAAAAAATTAATCAGCATAATCACACATCATTTTAAATTATCTGCAAAATATGGCATTAAAAATTCGTACCAGATAATAGATAATATCAAATCTCCAGCTTTACCAGAACATTCAAATTAATTTCGTTTGATGTCCAAAACTTTTTTCCGAGTATACCGCATACATATAGACCTAATCTTAAAGCATCGCGCAAACCAGAGCGGTGGCGGGCGCGGTGGCGGTGGCGGTAAAATAGTGTGCGTGTAAGTTAATTAAATACCGCAAACAGAAGCGATCTGGCAAATACACGTACAGTATTTTACCGCCACCGCGACCGCCACCGCAACCGCCACCGCTCTGGTTTGCGCGACGCTTAACCCATAATAAAAACTAACCCAATTAAAAAACAGGATATATTAGACACACTTGTAACCTGTCTAAACCAAAATTGCTTTCATTTGACAATCAAATATACACTTCAAAAGAAGGTTTAATTAAGGGTAATCCCTTGAGTCCTTTGTTAGCTGAAATTTTTATGGATAATTTAGAAACACGTATACATGAACATCCTCTTGGAAGAAAGTTTTTATTTTGGTACAGGTATGTTTATGACGTTATCGCTTCTTTTCAAGGAACTGATAGACAAATACACAGTTTTCTTAATTATATAAATTTTGATATTTTACACATTCTTAATACAAGTAAAAAACTTAATTTATTAGAAACCATAGAAATTAATAAATAAATTTAAAAAGACCTATTTGCTATTGAATGATCAAACTGACCTAAACAATTCTCCTCTCCTAAATCCTTAGATATAGTCATCTATTTACGGTTATAAGCAGGTAGTTTTCTAGCCATATAATATTTAGTTTAGGTTACTCAAACCTATTGAAATATAGCTGAGAAGCTATAGGAAGAGTGTTCATTGCTTTGTCTAAAGCACTAACATTGTTATATTTTTCAAAATTTGATAATTATAATTTTCATCCATCGGAAAAATACAACATTGCACAGAAAATATAAATTTTGCAACTGGCAAATCTTGCCAATAGGAAATGATCATTCCATTGTTCTAATAATCTCTATCTCCAGAAAGTAACATTTCAACGATGTAAGCTTAAAATCTTAGGACACCGCGTATCAAACCTCTTAGAAGTGAACTGCCGCTGACCGGTAGAAGCGGCAGTTTGGGGGTGAGGGAGGCGCGTCGGCAAGAGGGAAACTTATTGCTCGAATAGCCAAGTGCTTGGACTATTTAGAATATCTATAGACTGTGGTATCGGCATGCACTACCACTGTGCCAAATCTCAATGCTCTACTCAGAAATGCAAGGTTGGTCCCAATATCGCTGACTAACCGATGTACTAAATCACAGTGTAACGTAATATAAGCTTATTCCTCTCCACTAAATTCAGTTCAATTACGAATGATTTTCGATGTTTGGGATATGAATCGCCAGTGACATCTATTCGCGAATGAGTATATTTCGTGCAACTAATTATTTAAGAAGCACAGGCACGCTGGTTTATACCTACAATGGATTCGGTTAATCGTATTTGGCTAAAGCAAGAATTTAGCATTATTATATTACATTTTCAATTAACTTACATCTTCAATAATCTCAATTTTTGTAGTGACCGTTCGGTAAAAATACCGATTTATTGGTGAATAATTTCGTCTCTCATTAGCCAAATTCATGTAATTTGATAGAGGTTTAGTCCAAATTTATAGAGAACGTATTTATTTCATCGTTTAGCGGTCACGCACATTAGTTTACGTATTTCAAGTTAAAGAGTTATTTGGGGAATTCTCAGAGTGGATTCTATATATTCCTGCAAAGGTAGTAAATTGAATTTTTAGTAGATTTTCTCTGAATTTTCCCTCACAGTATTGTTAGTCCTAATATTTTTCTATTCAGGCTTATTTAATTAAAAATTCAGTTTATTTGGAATATCAGGCATATTATTATTAGCACTTGCCCTGTCGCGTCTCAACACTGATGTATCGACATAAATTTGCATTTATCAGAGGTTAAACTCACATGTGTAAATGTACCTGCTTTTTTCTTATCTTTTATCTAAATTTCTATCTCAATGCGAGATAGTGATTGCCTTATCTTTATCTTTAATTGATTGAGGCGTAATTGCGCTCAATTATCGTTTATGTGCCAAGGGCCATATATAAAAAAGTAATAGAAATTACTTATTTGGAGTTATAAGACTCGTTTATAGAGAGGTTGTACGTTGTTTTTTTTTCTATTTAACATTAAATTCAAGTTATATTTTATTTTGATTTGCCGAGAGCCACTGTTTTGAACGTAGTTCCATCATTTTCTTTTGAATTTTAAATTTCAGTCATCATTTTCTTTTGAAATTCATATCTTAAAGCAAAGAAAAATAATATCTTGAGTAACAGTAATTATTTATGATTTTTGCTTAACAGTAGTTATTTATAACATTTGCTTAACAGTAGTTATTTATAATTTTTGCTCAACTTAAAACTGTAATTTAAGTTTCTGATTATACTCGCATTAACCATTAAATTTTCAAATGGTTGGTTACTTCCTGTGTAATAGTCTAACTGAGGTCCACAGGATATTTCCCGGAATAATTGATTAATTAGCGATATAGATTGGTCTAAAACTAGGTTATTATTTTTTTGCACGTATCCAACGTTGGCTGAAAAACACATCGTGCTTGGCAAGAAGCAGGTGTTTGTCCACGTCGCTGTAGCGGACCTGTAGAGGGAGCTGACACTACGTCAACCTCTAAGTTCTAAGTCCTGGATTAACCCATTAACATAACTTGGGAACAGGCAGAAGCGGATCCTGCAGAAGTCCCAATACGATTGCATGGTTACAGGATAGTTAGACAAGCTAAGCATTAGCCAATCAGAAGATTAATCAATTGTAAAGACCGCTGTTATCGTTTTACTCATTCATTCAGATTTTCTAATCTTTTACATTAGTTTTAATTCTCATTGCTAGTAAATTTATTCAAAACTTATATTTCAAATAATTTCATCAACTATATTTGTAATTTAATTGTAATCCTCATTTTACATGATACCATCACATATTGTCATATTGTAATTGAATTGTCAAATTAATATATTGTCATTTGGACGCCTTGTTTATTTTATAGCAAGATAGAGCTCTGTGAGACACGAATTATAAGGGCAAATTTCTGATATTTTTATCTTTATAGTTATTGATCTTTAAGTATTTATATTCAGTTCGCATTGTCTCTAGGAACTCTGGCGCCCAAAATATAAAAAAAATCAGGGTATAAAAGAGACAACTCACCCCTTTAGAAAAAACGAATAACATACTTAATTAAATTAAATAAATTAACTTTCGCTACAAATTAGTGTCCAACTAAATTTATCCTTACAAATTGGCGACTGAGCTAGTATTTCATTAAATCATTACAAGTGATGCCCAACTGATCAATTCGTTACAAAGTGGCGCCCTACTTTCGGAGCACTATTTTCGTTACAATAGTTTTCATCAGGGTTTGTATTTTGTATTTCAGTAATCATGTTTTTAAAAGTGCATATTGTAGTATATTTTAACATATTGTTGCATGTCCCAAGAAGATTATGATTTATTGACTAAAGTCTTACGTACTGATAATCAATCTTAACAGTCAATATTTTGTATGCGTTTGTAAGCTGAATTTAAAATAAAAATAAAATTAAATCAAACATACACATAAATGTATAAATAAATGAATATCAAAATGGTATTTAAATATTCTCCCAAGATTTTTTCTAACTAAATGTTGCTAACTATTAGAAAATCAAAAGAAAGAAAGTAATATTCAAAATAAAACCGAGGTAGTTTTATATTTATTGCGGTATAAAAACGGTTGCATTATTGCCTTATAATAAACCTTATGGGCATGGCGCAATTTTTCCCACCTGCAAGTAGCCTCCCTTGTTAGTTGTTCTAATACCCACGAGCCGCCACTGGCGTCCTAATAGTACAAGCAGCGAATATTAACTACGATAAGAAGATTCACTCTCCGCGGCGGCACGTCTCCTTCCCCGCGCGAAAACTAGCATGATACTGGCATGTGATCTTTGGACCCGGCGCACACTGGTCGAATTTCTAGGAAAGCTGGCCATAATAAGGTTTAGCAGAAATAAGACATAAAAGTTATTAAGTAATACACGTTTAATATATCGTGTTTTAGGCAAATAATTGTTGAATTTTTAGCTCATCATCTATATTTATATAGGGTGTATCAATTATCACTAACGATAAAAATCATGTATAAAAATCATTTGTATGTTCTTAAACCGTTTTAAAAAATGACTTTGCAAATTAAGGGCTCCTTCGTTGTAAAAAGAGGGTTTTAAATTTTGAATTCGATGATCCAAATTTTGTTTTTGCAACGGTTAATTCAGGAGTCTCACGAGCAAAATGAATGTTAAGCGGACGACAGAAGCGTGTTGATGAGGGCCTGCAATTTTGCCATACATGTATTTCAGAGTTATCGCTATTTTTAAAAAATAATCTAATAGGGACGAAACTAGTAAAAATATAGAAGCATCAGTGCAGTTGTTGTTCAAAAACACTTGCTTATATTCTGACTATCCCAAGGTAATATCAAAGTCATATTTACAAATTAAAACTAAATTATAAATTTTTATCTGGTGATTCAGCCAAAGTATTTATTACCTCTTTTTATCATAACATCAGTCTTGCATCAGCAATAATGATTCTACCGAAATTTCAGCTTCAGTTTCACTTACTACAATATTATGGGATTAGGGGTGGGCGTCAATAATCGACTATTCGATTCACTTGTAAGAAATTACTGATTAATCGACTTATCGATTAATATTTCAGAAAATATCGATAATCGATTATTTCGATTAATCGATTATTGAGTTATTTGCTAAAATATTAAGCGTTTAATCGATTATTCAATTTCTTGCGCACCCGTACCGACGACTTTACAACAGATATAGCTTTTAAAATTCCAGTTTAATAATGCGTTGCGTTAAGGTTAATTTAAATGACATAAAACCATTTGAAAATACTTTCAGTACAACATATGAAGCAAAAAAACAGAGAAACGTAAATGTCCAAACAAGACAGCAGCAGGGAAAACTGACCACGTTACAAATTTAGCTAATAAGGGATCCTCATTTCGACGCGCCATTTTCTGATAATCTGGCTTCAGTTGTTGCACAAATAGGTATAAGACCAACACATAATCTCAACGGAGTGTTAGCACGTTAGCAGTATAGCACATCAGTCTTTACATTTTTATTATGTATTTGGGCAAAACTAGATGATAAGAAGGATCACTCTCCGCGGCGACATGTCAACGGTGTGTCTCCTTCCCCGCGCGAAAACTAGCAGAATATCGGCAGGCCATGATACAAGTAAAAGAATCATGTTTTGACGCGGCGGCCATAGACCAGCTCATCCTTTGTCAGATTAATTTTCACGCGTAAATAGGAAACTTGCACATGTTTTTTTTATTTCAATAATCTGTTCTATTACGCTAAAAAAGAAGGTGTGCCAAATCTGAAGTGTTAAATATCACCTGTTTTGTTTCTATACATTTTTAAAGTTGCCGTTAAATCCGCGCCAATTTAAACACGATTTGACGTCATAGAGCATAACGATCGATCGGCGCAGCGGGTCGGCCAACTTTTTGATTACCTGCCACTTCTATTGCGACTCGCAGAGAGATACAGCAGGCAGCAGGTTATGCTTAAAGTTTTTAGGTTTAGTGGGTTGTAATATTTTTTTGTTTTGTCTGTGACAGTGTTTTTGGTTTGTATTTTGTGATTTGGACTAAAATGGAAAAAAAGACAGCTCATAAGGCGTGTATTGTACCAATGTGCACAAATACGACATTTAAACATTCACATTAAAGGTACAGATTTCTCTGCAATATATTCTTCATTTTACAATGTTAGATGGTAGCTGTATCAATACTTTATCAGGAATAAACTTAACGCAAACGTGCTTTATTTGCGGTTCGTCTTTTAAGGAGATGAACACAGATAAAGTTTTCGAAAGGGTGACAAAAATTTAAAATCTTAACTTTGGCCTATCTTCCCTTCATTCATGGATCCGTTGTTTTGAATGTTTGTTTTATATTGCCAATAAAGTGTTGGCAAGTTAAGGACCCTGGAAAGAAAAAACTTGTTGAAAACCAAAAACGAAAACTTCAGAAGGGTTTTAAAGTTCAAATGGGATTAATTATTGACAAACCAAAACCAGGCTATGGATCCACGAATTATGGGAATATGGCTAAAAGGTTTTTTCAAAACTCAGAGTTGAGTTCCTCGATAACCGGCATTAACAAAGAACTTATTTTAAAATTTTCAAAAATTTTAAGAGTTGTGTCTATAGAACAAAAAATCAAGTTGGTGCAGTTTCAACGGATTTTGAGGGAATCGAGAAAATCGGGAATTATATCCTTGGTACTATATGCCTTGCAGTATCCATAAGATTCTAGTTCATGGAATTGAGATTATCCAACTTTTTGATTTGCCCATAGAGCAACTAGCCGAGGATGCACTTGAAGCAAGATATAAAGAGGTCCGAAAAGTGCGTTTGAACTACACAAGAAACACTTAGAAAAAGCTCAAATAAGGACATTAGGAATAATCTACTACATACCTCAGATCCGTTTATATCATCTTTCAAAAAGACTACAACTTTCAAATCACGACAGGATAACATAAATGATATCACAGAATATTTGGAAATAGACTTTTTTGTTTGCAACAGTATTCGGATATTTTGGCGAACTTGACTTGCAAAGTTCAGACAGTTCTGACCTTTCAGAAAGCGAATAATTTTCTCTATGCTATTTTCAACAATAAAAGTTATGTTTTTTTTTGCTTAGGGATCTAATGATTATTTTTATTAAGTATAAATTTTTATTTATTTACATAATGAGTAGCGATTTTACAATTTTGAACTTCCTTTCCTTTTTCTAAGAATGTTTATTATATTATTTAACCATTTTAAGATCTTTATTTTTCTGGGTACCTTCTTTTTGAAGTTCTATATTAATTAAAGTTAGTAGTATAATTTTAAATCTGTGTCAAAATGTATTGAATTATGTTTACCTATATGTATTTATTATTATTATTATTATTATTATTATTATTATTATTATTATTATTATTATTATTATCATTATAATGTTAATTTATTATAAAAAATAAAATTGTGCGATGAAAAACCTAACTACGACTTTTTTTGCCGTTTTGTGTTATACTGAATCCAGAAATATGAAAAGTTTCATAGCGTACAAGCCAGCATACCTTTTTTATAAACACCTAAACTCAATTTTTTTTGTGTGTCAGATATAGCTTAGTGTATTAGCTACCCAACGGTTATTATTTAGTTTAAATCCGTTGAGCACACCAAGAATAATGATTTTTGTCCATTTATCCCATTCACTCAAAGCACTGTGCGGCACGCCGACAAACTGAATATGCTCTTCTACGTCACGATCAGTGAACGCGCGTTTCCGAGCGCCTGGAATAACTCGAATTTCTTGACATTTTTATTTCATGATTTTGGCCACAATGAATTTACTTAATAGATTCTTTTTTTACTAAAGTTTTTATAGGATGTCCACTTATGGTTTTTAGCATTTATTTCGGTTTTTATTTGTTTGTGCAAGTTCCCTATTCTATAGTCGAGTCAATATTGTGAGTTGTGTTGTATCACAAAATAGGAATGAAATATACAGTAAAAATATTGTGCGAAACCTTTAACCAATTTTAAAATCACCCAAAACGCCAAAATTTAATTAAATATTAAAAGATGGGGCAAATTCCAGCAACATTTTCTTTGTGATGTTTTTTGTCAGAATATTTGTATTCGGAAATATGGTGAAATCATTAACACAAAATAAAAATCTTTTAAATATTAGTTATTACACACCTTGAGTATTGTTATCA
>MU182162.1:204978-215035 GCA_016904865.1 Pissodes strobi
TATGTTCTAATATGTGGATATTAATAACCATGTTTCAGATGTGATTACCAAGATCGAGAAATAGAAATGTATTTTACAAGGTATGATATAGATCCCTTAAAGGATTTGCAAAAACAAGACGTGGAGAAATTCTACCAATTGTTAAGTAAGTTAATCTACTCTCTTATTAAGTTTATAGACGAGAAAAAGTTGAAGAAGCACAAGCTGAAAAGCAAACAAAATACGAGTAGTATTAGGCAACTGACAAACGTGAACTTGAAAATAAGTTTTCAGTTGAAGTTAAGACGTTTCGAATTGCTTGTATAAAGATATTAATTTACTTGTAGCTCAAGAAGACCTAGCTAGGAAGGAAGGCCAAGAAAATGTTGTTACATGGAAAGATTTTCAAAGGTAAGCTGTAGCTCATGAACTTTGAAAGTGAGTATTTGAATTTGTTCCATTTGGTTACAATGGTGCAATAGATATACCACTGTTTCCAAATGTGGTTTTCTGCTATAAGCATTGCAATATTTCAAGTAATTTCTAAAAATTCTCTCTAGGACGTTATATTTGAGCATGTTTATATTCTTTACCATTTACAATATATTATATTTCATACTGGGTAGCTAAAAATATCTAGAATTATGCCGCTTTTTTTAATAAACCACCAAAAAGGAGCGCGATTTTAACTATAATCAGGAAACCAAAAACGCGGTCGACATGGAGTACAGTCATGCAACTTACTTGGAATGTCGTGAAATGTCCAGCAACGCTGTTTATAAACAACTTGAGGTAATCAGCAAATCTGCAGGTTTTTCCCCTATATTTTGACACCTACCTACATGAGCATTCCAAAGAATACCGACTTGTGTCCTTTAAAATAGATTAATAGATCGCTTTGGAAGGGTAATATGGTTCATTTATCGAATAATCCATTCGTTTGCAACACGTTTTTCTTATTGAAGTTAAAAGTAAGCCCCGGAGAGTCGTATTGCAAATGCCCGGCCCCTGGTAGTGGGGTCGTTAGAGCGCTACCAGTTCTGTCCAACTAAACTGAAAAAGCTCCGCTGGTGTTGTGCAGGGTGGCTAGGCTGGCTTATTAAATCAAAAAGGCACTTAATTTCAACCTAACAAGAAAACAAGAATATAGACTAGCTTATTAAATCAAGAGGTACTCAAGCTTAACTCAACAAGAAAACACAAACTAAATTTAAGGAACACTATATTTGCTACTAAGTTCTTTTTTTCTGAAAATACAGCAACAATCTAGCTGGAGTAAAATGTTAAATGGAAATGTGGTCAGTTAAGAGTTAAGACAAAAGAATGTCATATGACTATTAAATTTAACTAATAATTGGTGCAATATTACAATATGGTTATTGTACGGAGACCAATTCTGTTGTTAATACTCGGTTCTGTATGCCTTACAACTAAATGTACTAAATACTACTAACCGAAGTGATCACTTTGATGTTTACTAAGCTAATTACATCTAGGTATGTGTGCGCTAATAGCTGCACCGATTTTAAAGGTAGCAATAAAAATATGTAGTAATGGACGGCCACAAATATTAAATCAATGACTCGATAAATTGATAAAAGGAACAAAATTAAAATAAAACTTATTGAAAGCTTGGCTGTCAATGCTTGACTTATATTATAAAGAAAGAAAATTCAGGTTATATTACTTGATAAAAGAATGAAAGGAATAAAATAATTGAAAAGCTTTTAAAGCCGATCAATGCTTGACGTATATTAAAAAGAGAGAAAATTCAGAGCAATTAGATTAACTGGTCCAATAAACCAGTGAATAAATGAAAATAAAATTAATGATCTATCTCAGAGCCCGGCGGTCAATGTCTGACTCATATTAAAAGAAGGAAAAATAAAGCGATTATATTAAACTTATAAACAAATGAATTCATGAAAGATAAAGCTTCTGTACGATACCCAAATCCGGTCGAACTCTGGTGGAGACGCCGGGCACCTATAAAAGGCATTGCTACCAGGTACTGCCACTCGATGGCCCCGAGGGGAACATCTAGCCGAGGTCTCGATAGCTCGGTGATGGACTGATAATTGAACTGTGGCCCCCTAATCGAAGTTGTGGCCCGCTAGTAAGACTTGTGGCCTGCTAGCAAAGGTGGTAGCCTGCTGGTAAGTCCTACTTCTCGCCTGCTAGTAAAAGTTGTGGCCCTCCAGTAAAACCCTGAAATAACCCAGTGAGCATTAGACGAAGCCCCCTTACTTTAAAAAAACCATAGCTCCCTCTTGCATAAATATATTTTCCTTATAAAACAAATTCCCCCAAAAAAAAACCATGGACTTGCAATGACCATCAGCAAATAAAAGAGGTACCAAGGTACAGACAACTTGAATATAACAAAGATAGGAATGAATCACCCCTAAATGAAAATATTAACATCCCTATACGATCAAAATTAGTTACATTAAAATAAAAATTCGGATTAGATAAGATAACATATGGGACGCAAAGCAAATGGCGGACCATGCATAAAAAAAAGGTCACAGTTAAGCAATTAAATAATTAATTTAGGCAAAAACTGTAGCAATAATTACCTCGTTAGTGTGTGTGAGAGCTAAGGAAAATTCGAGGAACGTGGAAAGCGTGTGTGTGGGCTAAGGAAAATATGACGAACGTGGAAAGCTTCTAGAAATAATGAAAAAGAAACTGTTAGCGTCATGGCGCCCACGCGCTTTACAAGCAATAGAAAAAAATTATCTCCAGAGAAAATGCTTAGTACAGCAGTAAAATCCCGATATATTGGTCGTGTCAAGACACAAACAGAAACAACACAATAAATCCCCTAGGAAAAGGGTCGTATTATATCACAATACTAAATGTGGAGTCTCTATACGACTGCACTAGCAAACCTTCTTCTCGCCTTGAAAGGTAATCTCAGAAGAACGCTCGATTGTTTTCCGTCAATTTGCCTACGAGATTAAATGCTACGTCAAATCAGCAAGTAGTGATCGGCTGAAACATGTCACGTGATTTCGATACAGGGTATAATTCTGAGATAATAAACGCCTTAGTTCTTAGTTTATTAGAAGGATAAACGACGGCGGAAGCCACAAATAGTGAGCTAAAATTACATTTTTCAAGAAATGCTAGAAAATACTCCTACGAAAATGATAAACCTTTAAAAATCTAAGTCGGATGATAGTCCATTCCTATTATTCGGAACGAACCTTACAAAAATTACAGCCGGCCGTGTAAAGAGATAAATATATTCAAAAGCAGTGGTCGCAAAACGATTTAACGATCTTCAGAAATGGCGACCGGCGATTGGAGTACAGCAACCAAGGGGTTCCCAAAAGGTTATGAAATATTCAAATTAAAATTAAAATATCGATCGACGAGACAAATGCAGCGTATTTGTGGGTTTTATTAACAGAATTCTTAAAAATATAAAACGGTTTGCTGGCTGTTCCACGATAATCTAATATAAATCAAGCCAAGCTATTCTAATAACAATGTGCTTCGCGTATCAATATAAATTTAGAATTCATAAACCGATGAGTGCAAAATACAGCATCTTTTTTCCTAAATGCGGCATATAAATGAAATTTCAAAAAATATTTGACACTGGCAAAATCGGACTGTTACACGTTACTGATTCCGAATATACCAGGTTTGATACGTGCCGGAGGCAAGTGAAAAATTTTAGGGGTGCCATGCCCAAACTTTTGCCCAAAAGTGGGTAAAAATCGCACCTAAAGCAAACATATTTTAATGGCGCATCGCGATATTGCTAAAATAGGTATAAAATTGAAATTACAAAAAAAAAACAAAATACGATTAGTTATATATTGAATATTTTACTCAAATATAAAATATTGCTTTGAGGGTTTTTTTTATTATATATTTTTATTCACTAAATCAAGTAATATTTGCGTCCTATATTTAGAAAAATAAAAATTGCTTATCTTAAAAACTATATCACACATATTACTACCAAATCGTACATTTTGGGCTTCTTAACCGTTGAGAGAAGGGTAAGGATGGGCTAAGTCTATAGTTTTTCATACAGACGATCGATTCTTCTATCCTTCATCAGGCTTGCAAATTTGTCAATTATATCTTCGTAAAACGGTTGCGTGTTAATTAATTTATTAAGCAGTTCCTTTTCAATCGAAGTTTTTGATAAATTTGTAATTTTCGGTCATTGAGCTACGTAAATAAGTTTTAACCCTTGTTAGGCAAGAAAAACTATTCCACCGAAACACTAGTAGATGGAATTGTCATTATTAAGGAAAATCGTTTATATAGTTCTATGAAGATATTTGTATTTTCAGTAATATTTTTCATTAAAGTTTGTGGTTCAAGGTTTTTAAATTCTTCATTAGTCCAAATAAATTGTAGCTCAGAATACAGAAATTGTACTCTGAGAATCGGCAAATACGTTAGGATAACAGTCTTTTAGGTTAGTTAATTCATATTCATCGGTAGGAAAGTTTTTGGAATAAGAGTTAAAATTTGAAGTGTCGATGAACACTTCAAAATTGATAAACTGATTTTTTTCTAAATCTTGAACACGAGTGGTAATTTGTAATGAGATAGCGTCAAAACTTCCTAATATAAAACTATATTTTTCAAAAACTTGATGCCGAGTTTATGTGGGTCTTGCCCGTCCGTCTCGTGGTTCAGTTGGAATTGGCGTCCTTAAAGCAGCTCCATCAAAAATCTGTTTAAATGATTCGTCATTTCGCTTCGTATTTAAGAGGGCTTGCGTAATTTTTATTTGAAAGTACAATAATTAATATAAGCGACTTCTTTTGTAACACATCAAACAACACATTCGTAAAAGAAAAAACATCGCTAAAGATTAAAACTAAAAGTGCAAATTTAAAGTCATTAAAATAATTTAAGGAGTCCTTGAAACAATCATTTGAACAGCACCAATAAATGCACGGCCAGCAAACTATGTTTATATAAACTTCCGCAAAGGCATTTATAATTATCGTACCAGGAACGCTCGCGAAGTATCCCGACGACTCGCCGCTTTTCTTCTTCAAATCATCGTGAGAAAGGGGTTTCAAGCAAAGACAAAACAATATTCTGAGAGGGATTCACTTCAACCTGAGTTTTTAACCTACCTTAGAATTTTTCAATTAAGATACCTAGAGGTAGGCACCAAGAAAACAAAACCGCAAAACCCACTACCCAGAACAAAAAATAATTTTAATAAACAAAATCTTGGTAATAAATATGGCCTCGGATATGGCAATACTGCATTATTAAAATAAAACACAAATCAGGGCTCTGCTTTGTCTACAAATTGTAAAATTTTTTGACAATAAGGCATCTTATTATTATTATTAGTTTTTAAACCGAAAAATCCTCCTCGGAAATCTAAAATTACAAACAAAAAAAAACAATCCAATCACCCACTGATAGGCAGGCACCAATTCAAACGTAACGGTCGTGATCGACCTGATCTAATTTTAATTAGGAATAACCATCTGGACGACCTGACACGACACTTGACTCTTCAAGAATAAAATAGAAAGGATGAGGAAGTTAACCATAAAACGTCAAATTTAAAATAGGCACCTACCTCTAATACTATGAAACAAAGGATTGTGGTACTTACGTATTCTTTATTTTGATTGTTGGCTCTTAAATTTGATATTACACCATAAAACAATGGACTCATTTATTTATTAATCATTTCTGGCTTGTT
The DNA here is from genome assembly GCA_016904865.1 of Pissodes strobi. Lineage (NCBI taxonomy): Eukaryota > Metazoa > Arthropoda > Insecta > Coleoptera > Curculionidae > Pissodes > Pissodes strobi. Next base: position 210,665 of record MU182162.1, read on the forward strand.
TTTTTATGTGTTTAAAAAAGAAAGATTTAAATAAAAAGTCCTTGTTCAAAAACAAAGAAAACATGCAAGCTACTGCTAAAAATAATATCCATTCAAGCACAAATTTGTACACCTCATACTTATGTATTTTTTGCATATATCCTGCATAAATTAAAAAAAATGTGCATACATATACGTTTATTCTTAAAGTTTTTGATTGCATATAATCCGGTCTTAGGTTATAACACTTGTCGCAAGCAGCTCCTGTTAAGATCTCGTTTATTATGGTCTACATATAAGCTCGCTAAACTTTTATACGTTTCAGACAAGACGATAGATTAGTCGAGTTGGAAAATAGTGTTGTTATGTTGGGACAGAGAGTCCAAGAACTCATGCGAACCATTGAAAGTGTACAAGGAAAGGAAACCAAACCGTTACAATTGTAAAACAGGTATTAAGTAATTAAAATAAAAACTAATTGCATTTTTGATATGTATTTATTATAAACAAAAAGTACTTATTTACAGTATTTTACACAGCATAACACAGATTTATAAGGTCAGTCAATAATCGAAAAGGAAATCGTTTTATAAATCTGTTTTACCGCTGTATTACCGCTTTTACGCAAAACTCGACAGTTTTATGATAATGTTGCCACTAGCCAATTTATGAATTCCTTTAAAAAAGATTTGAATACCAGTAATAATTGTAGGAAAAAAGTATGTACATTAAAAGCATAAAGAAAAGCTAGTTCTGTACAATAATATTTGTTTTTTACCTGAAAAAAATCGGTATCGCAAAAGGCAAATTTTCGTCGACTTTAAAGTAAAAGTGTTAACGCAGCCAATAATCTTAACATTATTTTCATTACAAACAAATTAATAATAGTGAATCAGCTACACCTGTGATGAGCATTCTAAGATATCACAAAATGACATGTGGCATTACTAAACACCAAGAAAATTGAATACTTGAAACTGCGGTGAATTATAACTTACATATTTTAGTTTTCACCACAGAAAAATTCTAGAAAAATAGGAAGCAAAAGGTGATAATGATAATTACAAAAAGTTATATGGAAAAAATAAAATAATTTATTTCTAAAATAACTATTTTCGATAACAAAAAAAAACGAAAAATAAAACAAATACAACCTCTAGGAAATTTGCGACGTATTAGGCTGCGCAAGTCACGCGATCTGCCACTCGTCAACCCTCATTTGTAAGCGTCAACGACAATCAATTCGAGGTAGGAGCCAGAAAAGTACACTCGTCATAACGAAACAACTGCTGCTGTAATATAGCTGTAAGCTATTTAAACCTGAAAATCACTAACCGTTGAAGTTACACTGCTTATAAGACTTGCGCAAATATTTGCATTCGAAAAATAGTTTAGAGATTATTATATATTGAAAAGTCTAATGCCAAACAAGTATATCTGTTGTTGTAAACAACTGAAACATAGTCTAGTACATCACAGCTATGCAAATGCTATATTCCTAGTGGCTCTAGTTGCATCCAAGTATAATTTAAAATTGTAGCCTTATGTTAAAAATTATGTATGTATATTTCAATAATGGACGCCGGCTATTCTTATAGAAAAATATTCCTAGTACTAAATTTGTATATTTTTAGCTAACAACATTACTTAATAACTATTTTATTTACAAACCAAAATGCATGTGATGAAATTTTGCGTTATTCATAAACAAATGACGGAACACCAATTGTTAAAAATTGCCACTTACTTCGCCTAAATCTCCTATCACAGTCCTAAGTAGTAAATAACATTTTCTTACTTCAAAATAAATAAATTTTAATTATAGCTAAAGGTATATAAGCCGAAGAAAGAAATGTAACATATATAGTATATTAAAAGATACGTTTTATAATACAAAGGTGAGCATAAACATAATATGCAATATCTTAAATGCAAGACAATATTTAAGTGAGTTATTTGACAAACTCGCGAACACCGTTTCTCCAAGTTAATAACATTAATTTGCTTACTATCCGATAAACTGTCTCTTGAACGGGAATGGATAAGATAAATTATGATTAAAATTGATGAGTAAAAAAGCACGTTAAAAGAAGCTATAAAATATTGTGGTCAAATCTTATTGTGACTAAGATCACAATCTGTGGAAGGGTCCACAAGCCTTCGTATATTTACAATTATTGCGATCCCAATAACAGTTGATTATACCGATAAACAAGAAAATCACAGTAGAAATGTTCAAAATTGGAGCTAAAGTTGCAGAAAAAAATAATAAAGATCCTGTTTAACAAGTTCATTGGGAAAGACAAAAGTGTGCCTGTGGATCACATACCGAAAGTGAAACTTCTTTTGCCATATACACACATAGGCATAATATATTTTTTAAAGTTTCAAAAAGCAAAGGTCGGCTCGCTAGCCCTTACAGAGTGTCTGCGACGCATAACTATCTCCTTTTCTTTTTATCAATGCCATATCTCGCTCTGTACTTGCGTTCGCCTCGCCGTGTCACACATTCACCAGCTTACTCTCCTGGGTCAACGCGCGTAAAGAAGTTTCACTTTAAATTTCTCAATAATGTGGTGTAATATTCCTTTTATCAAATCTCTGGCTACATCAGCCATGGTATATCAAATGTCCGATACCCTATAGAATTGGATAATAAGGACTATACTCTTATATAAAAGACAACCAGCTTAAAAGTTGGAATATACAGGGTGTTCGAAAAATAGACGGAGGTCTTTTAGAGGGTAATTCCTTGTTAAAAAATATGAAAAAAGTTTTTATAAACATGGGTCCGGAAATGCAAAGTTTTCAAGATACAGGGTGTAAATCTTAAAAAAAAAAAATGTTTTTTATTAACATCTTCAATATCTTTTTACTTATCTTCTCGAAATTTTGTAGTATTATCTGCAGTGATAAGGGGCTCATTTAGCCTTAATTATATTAAAAATATAAAATCCAGTGGCCTCAGGATATATTTTGAAAGGGAATAGAGAAAAAAAGGGATATGGAGAACACATATACCTGTGTTCATCTAATAGTACGTAAGTACGAAACAGTAACACATAATCGTTCAAATATTTTTTGTTAAATGATAATTGCCAATACTTCTTGCGAATTAAAATAATATAAACATACGAATATAGTACTAAAGTATAAGATAATATTTTCAATGATAATAATTATAATCTTTAATAATAATTGCCGAACTAATGATATTGAACAAGATAAAAAGATATTTGTAGTATGCCTCATTACTTAAAGAACAAGTGAAAAACATATATATAGATGCATATTAATATTCACAAACAATATACGGGAATTTATTAGGCTAAGAGGTACGTGTCAATATTGTTTACTAATGTTCTGTTTATATTTGTTTGCATGTACTTCGAGCGCTATTCAATGTCGACCCACAGTTCGGTCAAATGGAGCCCTTATACGAATGGCAGCCAAATGGAGATCCACGACAAGGATCTTGAATTGAGTAGGGACCTTCTTCCATGGCTGGAATCCGTGACCGATTAAACAATAAGCCAGAACCAAAAGTTAAAAGTGCTCAAATATAACTTAGATTTAATTATGTGGGGAACGATATAACTATTTGAATATTGAGGTCCACTCGTTAATATTTAAGGGGGTTCCACTATTTTAAGCATACTCATCAAAAATGAGTTTTTGATAGATAACAGAGTTTTTTTAAATTATTTCTTTGGCAGTCGCTAACAAATCTTTGTTTATAAGGGTGCTTCTTTTATTTTTGAGCTTTTTAACCGTAAAGGATTTAGTAACAACTTGATTTTTAAAGCATAATTGTCGACTTTTCTGGAAACGCCCTGAACCTGAATATATGAAAAAAGAAAATAATAATGCTACTAATGTAGAAAAAATATGTTTTGTAAAAGATAAAAACCAGTTAAAGAAAAAAAAGCATAAACTGTTTTTGCATTGGGGACCAATGCAAGACGGAGGAGGGCATGTGTAACCTAGAAATCGTATTCACCAAAAAAGAACACTCCGTCTAAAGTTTGAACTCGTTACGTGATCTTGAAACATAATTATTATGATTATTATCTAAACATGTTTTAAAAACAATCAGTAAACTTTCAACAAATTTTAGTATAAAAGATCGAAAGAACCGAGTAAACGACAACTTGGTTCAGTTCGTGGATCCTTTAAGGAGCGCACTGGCAACAAGTTCACCCCACTGTTCGTCTAGAGCTATTTTGTACCTTTACGGGTGTTCAACCAGTTATTCGGTACCTTAACCGGAAAGGCTCTGGGGGGGTAAACTCTCTTTTGCATTTCGTTCCTTTACGGGAAATACACAAATAAACTTCTCTGAAGCGGGGTTCTGACGTGTCAGCTTCGCTGAAGCAGATTGACTGATTCAAT